>WSXT02189530.1:0-20008 GCA_011762715.2 Neuroterus valhalla
AAAACTATTTGTCCTATCGAAAAATAATCAACAATGAATTCGTAGACTTTTTAAGGTAAACAATTTTTGTTTCTTTCCTTTTTTTTATATCTCGCATAGTTTTGCTCAGAAATGTAACTTCTCATTTATCAAAACTTTTTCTCGATTTAAACAAAAACTATGCATCTTATGGAAAAATGTTATTTATAAAATTTATAGGATTTTTTGAAATGAATCATTTTTTATGTTAACATTTTTTCGCACCTTGCATAGTTTGAATGGAAACATGCATTTTTGATTATTCAAAAAGCGATTTTGATGGAGAAAACCAGAACCATTGGTCAAAAATGGCTGGTTAACGAACTCGTCCTTTTTTTGGCGGCCTTAAAAGATTGTGCCAAAGCACAATCCAATATGATCATTTTTTCGAAAGTTGTCGAGTTCAGAGTTCATTTTTCATTATTTTCTGTGCGATCAAAATTGGAATTTTCAATTTTTTGAGAAAATTCGAAAAGTTGTAAAGATCATCATCCTGGAGGGCTCTCAAAAATTGTTTCACCTTTTACCTACTACAAGAAACCGTACTTACGATTTTTGATTCTTAGAAAAAAAATCCAAAAAAACTTTCAAAATGCTCTTCCTCTTTTATTTTTCATCCAAAATAGCTGGTTAACAAACTCGGCCTGTCTTTTTGATCCCTCGAAATGTGTGCCAAAGGGCAATCCAATCCGATCATTCTTTCGAAAGTTTTCGGGTACACAGATTACAGACTACACAGTACAGACTACAGACAGACTGACAGACAGACACCTTCGTAAAAACCATTTTTTCTGACTCAGGGGGTCTAAAAACGTAGAGATTTCATCAAATTCGTGGAAGTCAATTTTCACATAAAACCAATACCTTCTCATTCAGAATGGGAATGTAAAAATGTAACAAGGGTGGTTCATGTGGAAAAAATTCGGATCAAATGACCAGATGACACTTTACGAATTGGAGGTTTCCAAAAGCATCTCAATTTCTCAAGAAATTATTTATTGAAAAATTTACCGAACACTCTGTTCCTCTTTTCTATCACCTCTTCATTTCACAATCCCGTTATAACAAAGGAAACGTCCTCAATCAATCCGAATCAATAGACGTTATCAATGTTGCTGGAAAGAACGAGTTTATTTGAGAAAGTGATAACTTATGATCTATTGTAGGATAATTGTGTTCTGTTTTGAAGGTAGTCTGACCTACTTTACCCTATATAAAAAACATTCAAATGTAGGATGCGCTGAAAATATATTAGAAAATGAAAACATTTTCACTTAAAAATCGCTTCTGTGGTCCAGCTACGATATCCATATCTTTTAGGCGATGAAATTTAAATCATATTTTTGACGATAAAGGACAAGAAACAGTATGAGCTGTTTTCTGACACAGAGCATGACAATAGTATATTGTGCACAGAGAGCGAAAACAGGCAACAGGGATTATTTAATTAGTGCTTTGTGCCAAAAGGTCTTGCAGAAAACCGATTGTGCCATCAGAAGGGAGGTACTTTTCACTTTATTCGAGTCATGTTCTTGACTGGCAAATACAATTTCCGATGTTTTTATTAACGTTTACAGCCGAAGAATTGCACTTTTATAGTTTTTCTATTCATAACATAAAAATTATTCGAGGAATCCTAATGATATCCATCGGTTAGTTATAGAAAATTATATTACGAATAAAATGAGCCCTTCATCGACCTGATCGGGTAATTAGAGGCCGAGAAAATTAGGAAAAACCAGGAAATTTAGGGCTTGATTAACAATTCAATATCTTTGTTAATTTAGAATTCCTATCACTGGGCTTTTTTGTAAAAGTAGCAAACTGTATGCTGTATAAGTGTTGAAAAGAATTAACACTGTTGGATAATAATTTTTTGCGTAATTGCTATTTCAATTATTTAATGCTACTAATTGCAAAATGTCGGTATGGTGCACCGATGGTCCGATTTCGATTTTTAAAACGGATTTTGAAATTATAACTAAAGCACAACAAAACGTTTATCTTGGATTTCCAGTAAAGTGTTGCTAAATGCAAAAAAAAAGTGATATATCAGCTAAAACTGTTGACGAGATAAGCGAATCACATATAAAGTGCCACGCGCTCTGCCTCTTCTACCTTTCTTCTTCCCCCACTCCTCGGCTACTTTCGGGCGCTCAGCAGTTTGGAGACATGGTTGGACATTTTTTCAACGCATTTAGAAGCTAACACTTTCATATGAAATTTGACTAGGTCGGTACCATAAAATCTCTACGTATTGATCAGATTTGACTTAGCTTCTGCATACTTTTTATAGTAAAAAATAAGGAACAAGTTTGTTGATGGAACTTTTTTTATCAGCAGTTTTGATGTTATGCATAGTTTTTATTTTAATCATAAAAAATGTGACTGTAAATAAAAAATTCCTTTGACCAGGTACTCAATTTTAATGAGATGGAAAAACGCAAATTGCTTGCAGATAGAAGTTTCGGGTTCTGTAATGGCATTTTCAAATGTACAGCAGACGTAATTTGTTTATTGTAAAAATTTGATCGAATGGTGTCAAGATAAAATCAAATCCAAATCCTGCAAAGCCACAAGATGAGAACACATTAACGACTTGTTTGCAACACCTACCTCGAAAGTTGACGTTTTCATGCTTTTCAATTGTGCTTACAGGACCTTATTTGACCAGACTGTGCTTAAATGAATTCCACGCATGCGCAGTTGAAGATAACTCACTTCAAGGACTGGTGAAGAAGCTGTGCATGCGAATTTTCCCGATGATGTACTTTAGGCTATGGCATTGGTGACTTCAAACACCAGCATTGGTACCCAGTCAGAAATCGCCAACGTTATGCCAACTTAACAAAACTTCT
Source organism: Neuroterus valhalla (assembly GCA_011762715.2). Classification (NCBI taxonomy): domain Eukaryota; kingdom Metazoa; phylum Arthropoda; class Insecta; order Hymenoptera; family Cynipidae; genus Neuroterus; species Neuroterus valhalla. The sequence goes on from WSXT02189530.1 coordinate 2,877, forward strand.
AACTTCGTCCCAACGTTGGTTACCAACACTTGGCTTCCAACGTTAAGCCAACGTTGAGTGACCCAAAAGACCAACGTCGACCCAACATTGATTACGAGACTTGGCTACCAACGTTTTGCCAACGTTGGGTAACCGAAAAGGCCAACGTTGACTCAACCTTGGATACAAGAATTGGCTAACAACGTTTTGCCAGCTTTGAGTGACCCGAAAGACCCACGTCGACCCAACATTGATTACGAGACTTGGCTTCCAACGTTTTGCCAACGTTGGCTGACCGAAAAGACCAATGTCGTCTCAACGTTGGACACAAGAATTGGCTACTAACGTTCTGCCAACGTTGGATAACTCAAAAGACCAACGTCGATCCAACATTGATTACGAGACTTGGCTACCAACGTTTTGCCAACGTTGGGTAACCGAAAAGAACAACGACGACTTAACGTTGGATACAAGAATTGGCTACCGACGTTTTGCCAATGTTGGGTAACCGAAAAGACCAACGTCGTCTCAACTTTGGACACAAGAATTGGCTACTAACGTTCTGCCAACGTTGGATAACTCAAAAGACCAACATCGACCCAACATTGATTACGAGACTTGGCTACCAACCTTTTGCCAACGTTGGGTAGCCGAAAAGACCAACTTCGTCTCAACGTGAGGCACAAGAAATGGCTACAAACGGTCCACCACCGTTGGGTAACCCAAAAGACCAACATCGACCCAACATTGATTACGAGACTTGGCTACAAACCTTTTGCCAACGTTGGGTAGCCGAAAAGACCAACGTCGTCTCAACGTTGGACACAAGAATTGGCTACTAACGTTCTGCCAACGTTGGATAACTCAAAAGACCAACGTCGACCCAACATTGATTACTAGACTTGGCCACCAACGTTTTTCCAACGTTGGGTAACCGAAAAGAACAACGACGACTCAACATTAGATACAAGAATTGGCTACCAACGTTTTGCCATCGTTGAGTGACCCAAAAGAGCAACGTCGACCCAACATTGATTACGAGACTTGGCTACCAACGTTTTGCCAACGTTGAGTAACCGAAAAGATCAACGTCGTCTCAACTTAGGACACAAGAATTGGCTACCAACGTTCTGCCAACGTTGGATAACTCAAAAGACCAACGTCAACCCAACAATGATTACGAGACTTGGCTACCAACGTTTTGCCAACGTTGGATAACCCGAAAGACCAACGTCGACTCAACGTTGGATACAAGAATGGGTCACCAACGTTGAGTGACCCTAAAGATCAACTTAGACACATCGTTGGATACAAGACTCAGCTATCAACCTTTAGCCAACGTTGGGTTACCCAGAAGATCAACATTGACCGGATTACTAATAAAACCAAGTTTTGTAAGTCGACCAAACCTAAATCATTTTAAAGTGAAATGAGATTTGAAATGGCCTAATTGCTTTGAGTTTTCTTGATTCAATTTACTTCCTCATTAACCATGTTGACTCAATACAAACTATCGATATTTTTAAGAAGCTGGATTCTAGACTTATTTCTATATTGGTACACTGAGATACTTTATATTAGAAAAATGACTAAAATAGGTAGCTAATTGGGGCAAAACGCTAAAATGTCGGCATTTTATTATTTGAATAATGAGTTGTATTATTTTTATAAGAAGGTTTAAGATTTGGTAATAGCAAACTTGACTATTTTCTGGGGTACATTCTGATATAGGAAAAATTATTAGACGAATTCATAAATTGTACAAAGAAAAAAGGAGTAATAAGTTCTTCAAAGAACATAATATACTACCCATGCAAGAAAAATTACTATTTTCTGTAGGAACACGATGTATATTACAGACATTCTATACTTTTTGTAATGGGGTTAATACCAATACTATTAAAAACGGTTCCAAAAGTTCCTAACTGATTTAGCAGAAGTCATCAAGCTATGGACCGAGCGCAGCCGAGCGTATCCGACGTGTGTCGATCTCCGATCAACGGATTTATATGTTTTTGTTTTCAAACGTGTTGGTGCTCGTGGCTATGTTTTGTGTCACATGGTGTTTCCAGTTTTCGGTATTTCTTAGCTTTGTGCTTCATGTCAATCAATGTTGATAAATTGAAGATTAAATTAGTTGGAACCAATGAACTTTCTATCATTCAGGTTTGTTTTCTACTAACCTGATTTTCCTGTTTCAGCTTATACTTTAATAATATCATATGTTTTCAGAATACACAAATATGTAATTCAAAGTGTTGCCAATTCTGAAATTAGATTATTATGAAATTATGTTTGATGTATAATACTAACCAAGGTTTCTGCGTGTAGCTAACGTCTAACTAGAGTCGGATACCAGCGTGGGTTCAATACTGGGTAACAACGTTGGACCGACATCAATTTTTTTTATTCTGACTCCAAATTGACGTTTGTTGCCAAAGTTATTGAAACGATTTTTGCCGATGATATTTATGCACATCCTGTGCCAATGTAGTTTGAACACTCTCCCTCAAGCGGCCTACTGGATTGGTAAATGACATCGGATTAGCATCGGTAAACAGCGTTGGGATGATGTAAATCATTGTTATCATTTGGACGTGAAACCATCATCAGTTGCCAGCATTGATCGTATACTCACGTATAATACCGTATCAACGTCCGTTGCCAGCGTAGGCTCGACTCTGGTATGCAGTGATATCCGGACACTGGGAAACGATATTGTTCTTATGCTGTTAAACAAAGTTGGGCTGACGTAAATTATTGTTATCATTCCAACTTTGAGCCGACGTTGTTAACCAAGCGTTGGTCAAATGTGTATCAACGTTGGGCCAACGTTGGGCCAACTGTCAATTTTTGACTGAATAACTTCAAACACTGGGGTTGATATCTTCACACTTTCGCATGTTTTCATATTTAATGTTGTGGAATAGGCTTTATACTGTATAGGCGACATCTGAAGGGCAGTGTGAATACAACTTTGTTAATTGCGAGCAGTTTAGTGTATCATCTGTGACAGTTTGACAGCTAGTGCTCCAAAATCTGTTTTGTTTGAGGTTCTCGAATTATTGCTCCCTTTTGTTGATAAATAATTATGAACTCCAATAGTTCTGATTGAGAATCTTCAAATACTGAGAATCTGTGTACCTCGCCAGATATTGTACAAGTTGCTAAGAATTCGTCAGAAAAGCAATCGCAGGAGGAATAAAAAAAGGCCTACAATCCAGCGTACGAGTGACTTATGAAGTAAAATAACTCAGAAAAAATAAAATCACTCTTAGAAAATGTAATGTTGGCGTATTTTGATGAACTGGCAGAAACAACGAAACCTTCCAATATTTGGTCCTAATATTCAATGCTAGAATCAACATTGGAGAACCGCATTGATGTAAAACTGGGAAACTATGCAGAGCTAACTGCCTTATTGCAAAGACGGTTCACTGGATTTGAACTCAAGATTATGATTATTTAGCAACTAAAATATAAAATACTCTGGATATAATAATAACCAGAGCGCGCAGGCAAGACGAGCTATATAATATGTGTGTGATCGACGCCAAAGATTGTGATTGAATGTTTTCAATCACAATTCCAAAAACAAAAAATTATGTCGTCTGATCTTTCACTGTTATTGGAGAATTCTAAATAACTTTGAGGAAGTAATGTATCCTGAATTTAAATTCAACTAGAAAAAATATTTTATGATTGAAGTTTTGTTATTTCGTTTCGTGGCAACAGACGGTAAGGCGAGGAGGGGGGGGGGGGGTCTCAACTTCACTGGTATGAAATGTAAAATCGGTATATTATTAGATGATCAAATCAGGCACGTTAATAGCCTTGAATAGTGCTGATTAAAAAAAAATAATTTCGACAACGGTTCGAAATAGATGAATTATAACATTTCATATTATGATCGTGAATCCTATAAAAGCCGAATAAGAATAGATATACGTGAAATCAATAATAGAACTTATTCTTAAAATGTATATTTTCAAAACGGGGATTCGGGGATACGGTTAGCTGTTTCAAGAAGAAAAATTCTTTGATTCGAATATATTTTTGGTTTTCCATTTTATTTTTTGGTATCTTGTTGTTCACGAAATTCCTCTACATTGAAATTATTCCAAGCCTTCGAATTGGTCACTATCCTTATCATTTGTGCAATATAGATTTTCATTCGCGTAAACAGTCATAAGTTTTTCTTGTTATTTCATTTTTTATTACATGCACGCAAGCACCTGTAAAAATTTTTCAAAAGATATAAAATTATGAGGGGTAAAGTAAGCTTCAAAGTTCAAAAATAGTTGTAGGAAATTGAACAACAATGATTATGATAAATCAAATTTGTCTATGGATAAGAAAATGTTCAGCAAGATTAACCTCCATAGCGATTTATAACTAATATGGATAAATCTCGTGTATTTACCGTCCTTAAGTCCTTTTTCTCTTGGTCTAAATGGAGCATGGTTTGGTTTGTACGTACATCCAAAATATTCTTTCTTGTGTCCGCTCTTGTTAACTTTGGTCTTTTTCAGAAAAGTGCAAGTACCTGCAAATCAATTTATTGACCTTTATAAGCTATAATTTATTAACATTTACCATTGTGAACAGCATTGTATCCATAATTTCATGTAGGCACAATGTGTCAGACTTGATAGAAGGAGCTTGTATTGGAAAGGGATAAAAAATTATTATAAGTTTGGAAACAATAATTTTGTATCATTACATATGACCACACAGAAATGTTTGATGTATGACTCAGTTTCAAGCACAGATCTAATTTTTCTCCTGATTTTCTATTGATTCTCAAAATGTTCTATGCAAATCAGAAAGTAAGTATTCTCATACATATATATGCATATGTGACTGTCACTATCATTACTTGCATTCAAAAAAATGTATGCTAGAGTATTAATCCTTCCAGATGTGAATGTACAAAATAATGGACGAACATATTTACAAACTTGTAAGTCTCCTTTCTTTACCCGCGACTTTGACTAAGAATAATTGTTGCCCTCAAAACACATCAGATCCTGTTGGACCTACCGTGAACGCTAATCTGCCTATTCTCAGTATGGATACGTTCTTGTGAGTAAAATCAGGGAATCAGAAGATGAATATATTTTATTATACTACTGTGAACAATGGATATTTTTCGCAAGGATATAACATTATTAGACTTACTTAGAGCATCAGATTTATTTAGACCAGTAATCCTAATTTCCGGTGCATCTCGACATTCAGTACAGAAAACAAAGTGGCACAGAATAATAAAAAGTGGGAAATGCATTCTTCGTAATGTTTAACGTTTTCCGAAATAGTTTATATCAAACGTGGAACTGAATATTCCTTTAGCTTTTGCTCTTGATATACCTCAAAACGTACCATCAATTTTTTATGAAAATATTGAAACGTGTCTCTCGTTCTCGTAATGTGATGCATGCATTTCGACTTATTTTTTTAACCGTCATAAATATTATTACTTGAAACGAAAACTGAACCAGATTGAAAATTTCTTCTTTATTTAACTTTCAAAAAGGTTCTCAAAATGACTGCGGCTTTGACGATTACATTCTTACGACGAAACTTGCACTTGCCGCTCAACAATTATAATATACGGTCTAACGTCTGATTTTACAGTAAATCTTGGAATGAATTATTTCCATATATTCTTCTCGTCATTTGTAGAAGTTGGATATTCCATTTATATGGCTTATTCCAGACCAATTTCGGAAGCTAATTCCAAAGCAAAGGTTCACAGGACAAGAGGGGTGGTAGTATACGACACTACGCAGAATTCTGCTGGATGTTTGAAGCGACCCAGGTCCCTCCCTGGGTAAAAGCTCCTAGCCAAGTTACTTTTAGTGGTCATATCAGTATCATGTCAGTACATACGTACTGTACATGCATAGTTACATCGGCGGAACCAAATCAATACCAACCGTCGACTCCTAGTCGAGTTACCTTTGGTAGCAATGCCGTTCTTCCTTCAATATTATGCCTGTACGACGCTGGTGCCCCAAATCCTTGTGCAATACCGATAATCTTAATAAGTCTTCATATATTTCATTATGATTCAGGCTGTATTATTGGTAAAAAGTATAGTCACTTAGAAGCATACTGATAATTTGAATTCTTCGGAATCTTTGAACTTTCTAGAGTCTTTTGAATTATTTCGAATGGTCTTGAGTTTTTGAAATCACGTGTACGTTAAGGTTTCTAGAAGCCATTCGCATGATTTGCAGGTAATAGCTTTCCATTGAAAATCGTCTGCGTCAGGTTCCTAAGACACAAAGGAGAATCTTTTGAATGTTCATAAAAAATACAAGGCTTCACTTATGCCAATAATCGCTGGGCTCGAAGGTGATAAATATATGCGGTTCTTAGTAATTTGGTTATCAATATCTACAGAGGTTCAACAAATTATTATCTCCTCCATGCATAAAAGAATATTGTATTGTATTTCAGGCATTCACGTGCAATAAGAAACGGATAAGGAACAGGAAATAGGAGCTATGATTGTTTACTCCAGAAAATGCTGCATTTGACAAATGTTGGATTCAAGAAGCATCAAAACTACAATATATGTGACGTGCACCGAAGAAAGGGGGCTTACTCTGAAAAGTGAAATTGTTCAGGGCGAGTGATCAAAGTCGTTACGATACATGCGACTTGTGTGAGAGAGGGAAACTAAAAACTAAATTATCAGCAATAATAAAGCTCGAAATTTATTTTCGATTTTTTCAATAAAAGGAGCAACACATAAAAGATCAGAATGTGGGGAACCTCAAATTCTAATATCAATCAGATCCAGATGGTACAGAATGAGTTCCTAAGGCCCACTACGAAAACCCCGGAGTACACTAAAAATGCCCTTCTGCACAAAGAATTTAAGTAGCTAACGAATAAAGAGTCCATTCAAGACACTGCTTAAACCTTTAATGAAAGATCTTCTAAATCCTAGCATGCTTATATCTCTCACTTAAGAGATTATAAATACGATAACTTGCGTGAACATGCGAAACCTAGAGACTTCCTCTTAAAATAAGACACTCTACCAGTGCATGCAATCTCATTTTCATTCGTGCACCATCCATTATCACTCTTTTCTTTCCTTTACCATCATAGAATCATTAGTAACTAAGGAGCTTTGAGTATCTTTGAGAATAGTAGAGTTTTTGCCTGCTTGCGGGCTTTTTTTTACCACATACTAACCGTCATTTGTCTGTGCTACCCGCCATGTTTTTATTGAACCGATCGTGTGACACTACCAATATGGATAACGCACATCAACACCTCCTTCCCGATCCTTTTCACTTCCTGCATGCAGGGGAGACCACTTTTCTGCTGGAAGCTGCCGTTGCGGCGGCCATGAGCATGGCTGGGTCTCATTGGAGGGGGCGATGGCAGGGTCCACACCCCCTTTTTTCTTTTTAGCGAATGTGATTCGACGGAGGACGGCCAACACCCTACGCAAAGCGTAGAAAGAAAAAAAAACAGCAATTAAGGAACTCAATCAGAAGAAAGATATTACAGTATTACCTGAAGATAAAGGCAACTCTGCAGTAATAATTATTGAAGAAGATAAAAAAAACAAAATCAAGGACCTTTTTACTTGAGAAATGACTGCAAACTTAACAAAGGAACAATATCAAAATTGATATCCACTAATCCAATTGCTCTAAGACTTTACGGCCTACTGAAAATCTACAAAAACAATGTTCCACTTGGACCGATCTTTAGCGCAATAAACTCACCAATATTAAACCTAGCACGCTTTCTAACCAAAGTTCGACGTAGTATCTCTCTTGATAAAAGTAATAATCCCTGATACAATCGATATCATCAAATCCTTCGCAAACTTTCCCTCTGATCTTATACCTTTGATAGAACACTTTCTCTGCAATACTTACTTCTCTTTTAGTAACCAATTCTACGGAAAACATCAGGAGCAGCAACGGGATCCCCAATTTTATCTGTAGAGGGTAACATCTTGATGGAACATCTGGAAACTGAAATCTTCAGCCAATTCGAGCTTACAGCAGAATTCTGGTGCCGTTACGTTGACGATACTTTTGTGATCTGGAGACATGGACTGAATGAACTATACAAATTTTCCGATTTCATCAACCAATTATATCAAAATATCCAGTTCACCACGCAAATTCAACAAAACGGAAAATCGCCTTCGTCAATCAGGAAATGTACTGGAAAAAACAAGTAAACATAACCAATTAAAGAAAGAGAGAGAGGGAAACAACATCCAAACCATTTTCAAACCACCCATGAAAATTGGTCAACTTCTGAACAACCTGAAACACAAAATGGAACCATTCAGTGATATAGGAGTATATAAAGTCCCTTGCTCTCGTGGCAAAGTATATATTGAAGAAACCGGAAGAGCAGTGAGCCAACATATAAAGGAACGTGACTGGCTGTTGACTAAAAAATCAATATGTAATTGGAAGAAAAATCATGTTTTTCTGCTCGCAAACAATACGCGATGACTCCTTGTCTGTTCAAATACATATCCCTTTTTTTCTGCTACACATCTCTTACTCAAACTCTTCCATTTTATTTCCCGTTACATTTTACTGAGAAGAATACCAAAACCCAATCATGATGGAGAATTAAATAAATATATTAAAACGATGGTCCCTTCCCGTAGATCGACGGGGCGCCCTTGAGCCACGGCTGGGGGCAATAGCATGCGGGGCGGTGATCTTGATAGACTGCGTGAAATTCACGCAGATTTCAACAATCTAACCAGAAAGGACATCTGCGATGAACGACGAACAGTGAAGCACCAACTGTACCTGTTGAGGATGTTTTGACCAGCGTGAGCAATCTGCAGTCAACTACCTCAACAGGAATGCCGTCGAAGAGTGTAAGAAGAGTGGATAAAGAAGAGATAGTTTGCAGCGAAATATTTCCAGATGAGAGAGTTTCAGTAAAGGATCTCATCTTTAAGGTCAAAGACATCCGCAATAATTTTCTCACCTCAGAAAAACAAGCAAGGGAGATTAAGCGAAAAAAATTGTCGTCGGGGAAAAACGACGACAATCAACATCAGCTGGATGAAGCTGTGCAAGATCAAGCGGATACTAATGAGCCAACATGACACCATCACGTACTTGATGCTTTCGTGCAAATTCGGCAGGATCCAGTACCACCACATCTTTCAGGAGAGGGTTGCCTGATTTAACCATTAGCTGCAGTTGAGATTCAGCGCCCAATGAGGCGATTGAAATGGGCACGTAATATGAATAGATATGTTATGCGCCTTCGTGTTGTTGCATAGAGTAGTAAGCAAACTGTAAGAAGAGTAGCCACAAGAATAAAAGAAAAGAATCGAGCAAATCACAAACGCTCAACATTTGTCAACATATTACTATGAGAGGTTAGAAAAGCTACCATCAAAATAGAAGCAGGATAATAGCCTCCTATTGGTAAAACCCCCAAAAGGAGATGTGGATAATGAAGAGGTTATTGAAGCTGAGGGCATATATGCTCAAAATAATGGAGAATAGGTTCCGGGTCTACTGAAACCACATCTAGATATCAATGCTCGTGCTGATGTAGATAGTGAAATCCCAGGGAAACTGCAGCACCTTGGGAGGAATTGCTGTCGAGCTTTATTGGAGTTCCGGAATGTAGAACCAGAGAATAAGCATTCTCTGTCGGAGATGTTTATCACGAAAGATCTGCATGCACTGATAGGTACCTGAACAACAAGGTTCTGCGTTTGCATTTGAATGCAGAATCAACATCAAAACAGGTGCAAACTCTTTTATATTGTACGGATGTGTCAGTCGTTACAACTGTAGTTGGCAGAACAATGCCTACAGGTGCAGCATTCTCTCTAAGGAGGTCACAGGATCCACCATAGGAAATCAGGTTGGATCTGAATGTCAAAGAAGAGAGGAGCAGATGGGGTCGATTTATCCAATATAAGGAAGAATATAGAACTAGAAAGCTGATACACCAGGTTAATATTATCATCTACGCAGGGCCGTCGATAGAATATTCGAGCCCCGGGGGAAATCTCGGATGCGGGCCCCCATTAATTTTTTTGCAGATTCATGAAAATACGTAGAATTGTGAGTCCGGGCCCCTCTAAGAACTCCGGGCTCGGGGGAGAAAGTCCTTGACCCCCCTCCCTCTCGTCAGGCCTGCATCTACCATCGGAACATCGAGACATCAACAAAAACATTATTGTATGAGATTATTCACTTCAAACGGCAGAGACTTGATGTGCTTTCTGAAAGACTGCGTCAATCCAATAAGAGTAGTGCAAGAGGAGAGCAAACTCGAACATTCCAGGCAGATGAAGGGAGGTTTGATCGTGAACTAAATAAGGAGCGAAACATGCAACTCAACAACGAAGTTCCTTCACTGGGAGACATGGCTGACTACTGGTCAGATGTTTGAGAAAAAAATAACAGAAGCGGTATGGACGCTGCGTGGTTTCAACTGGAGAAGGAAAACCACAAGCAAAAACCTTGTGATTAGGCCTAGTAGCAACGCCGATTTGAAAGTAACAGCGGTTTTGGAAAGATCCAGTAATTGGAAAGATCCAGTAATTCGAAAGCTCCAGGATCGAACTGGATGCACAGTTTCTGGTGAAAGTGGCTAAAAAGTGTGCACACTACATTGGCGAAGTATTTTTAGAAGGTCTTCGTCTATCCAGAATATATGCCGAGCTTCCTGCTCAAAGGAACGATCTATACGTTACCCAAAAAAGCCAGACGCTCGAAATCCATCTGAATTTCGACTAATAGCCTGTCTCCCGATTATTTATAAACGCCTCACAGCTGTAATCGCAGATAAGACTCATTATCATCGTGTAGAGAATTAAAATCCTAACTGTAGATTAAAACCGATGTTTGAGGAACTCGCAAAGTCGTAAAGATAAAGGATAAAAAAGAAAGAGCTTGGACTTGAACTTGTCCTCAGCAGGAGTCTTCCATTTCAGGGAAGGAATCAAACAGGCAATAAAAAATAGAGACAAAAAGCTACCCACGTCGAGCACCTCAAGACCTTAGATCTTGATAAAGCAGATCAAGAAAAATCTTATATATAGCTGATAAAAGCACCCTGTTTCCGGAAACGGAAGGATTCATGATAGCGATTCAGAAAAGGGTTTTCAGCACCAGGGACTATCGCGGGCACGTTCTACATTAGGACTTACTGGATAGGTTCCGATTGTGTTGAGATACCAACAAATGTTTCAGCACATTGTTGAAAACTGTGGCGTAATGGCTGAGAGAATGACTGACAACAGAGGTCTAGTTGAATGGGAATAATTTCGACAATAATCTGAAAATAACGATTTATTTCACATATTACAATATATTTATAAATATCTGAAGGGCCTAACCTAAATAAATATAGGTACAAACAATAATAGAACCTATTCTCATAATCTAGGGAATCGGAATTGTTTCTTGATTTGACTTTTCAAAAAGTTTTGAAAAAACCTGCGACTTCGACGATTACATTTTCATTGCATCTCTCGCGCTTCGCATTCTATAATCTCGTCTTCGTTATAAGTAGAAACTCGGTATATCAATTTTTCCCGACTTATATGGCTATAACTTACTTCTGGGAAATTTCGTATTTGTCGATTGCAGATACGTTCGAGGACTTTTTCGATTGAATTCTTATAAGATCGTTACATAAATTACTTACTTTTCAATTATTATATACAACTTCTTCAATTGTGTCTGAGAAAAGAAGTTTAGTAGGACAGTTTCCTCCGATCGTCTTCAAGTACTAAAAGTCATAAATATAACTCAAAGGATTTTATGAAAAAAATTTTTAATTTAAAAAAGAGTCTCACTTTTAGAATTCCTATCCAATCAGAAAATCCAGTTGGGACGATTTCTCAATGTATTTGATTTCAACTAAATTTGTCAATTCAAATTCCTTAGTCTGTTAGAATAATACTTTTTTCCATGTTCTCAATATTTTGAAAACTTTACTAATCTATATTATTGAAAAATAGTCAACAGAGAATTTTTAGGTTTTTCCAAGGTGAATAATTTTTGTTCAATTCATGTTCTTCGTATCTTGCATCGCTTTGTTGAAAAATAGAATTTTTAATTTTTGGTAACATTTTTCACAATATAAACAGAAACTGGGCAGCTAACGTGAACAGTGGTATCAGGAAACTTTTTAGATCTTTTTAAAATGAATAGTTTTGATCTGTATTAATGTTTTGCACCTTGCATATTTTGAGCAGCAACAGATTATCAACTACAGACTACATATTACAGACTATAGACAATATACTGCAGACAGACAGACAGACATTTTCGTAAAAATCGTTCTTTTGGACTTAGGGTCAGAGATTAGTCTGAGTCGGGTCAGATATTTCATTAATCAGCGAAAGACAATTTTTACATTCAACCTATACTTTCTCATTTAGAATGAGAATGTAAAAATTTCATCTTTTTGAAAAATTGAAAATGCGCATTTCCCCTAAAACTATGAAGGATGCAAAAAGATGTCGGGCAGGGGGGGGGCAAAAACATTTATTTCAAAAAGGTCTACTAATGTTGTTTGACTATTTTTTTTATTAGATGCAAACTTTCGTTTGAATCTTGGAAAATCACGTTAAGAATTGAAAATCCCATTTTTCAGAGAAACTGCGTGAGATACAAAAAATTTCTAAATCAATATTGTTCATTTTGAAAAGATGTACAAATTTACTGTTGACTATAGAAGACAAGGAGAAATAATGATGAGCAAAAATATTCACCATAAGAAGATCTACGGAATTTTGTTCGAATTATTCTCTGATAAGACGTATATTTCTCGTTTCAATCGTGATAACGATTTCCAAACATTAAGGAATACCATTTTCCAGCCAAGTTATGTGAGATAAGAATCTCAAGGTGAGTGGTAATGAGAATGTGTTCCTCAAGCTTTGATCAATCAAAAATTGAAACAGCTAGATACACATATTCTGTGGCCATGTATAGCGATGATAGCCTCGGAGCTCGAAAATGACGTATGTATTATGAAATGACTGTCAGAAAAGATTAATTTTCTGAGAAGAAGAAACACATCACAACAAAATGTTCAATGACAATTTATTCGCTAACAAAATGTGGAGAAACTAGATGTTCCCTATTTTTTTTTTCAAGACGGGCAGTTCCAGTCCTTATCACGGAAAAAATCCATGAAGAGTATTAAATCCAAATTTGTAATAAAATGAGTCAAGATACAATGAAAATCCAGCAAAAGAAGCTTCTTAGCTTAATCCGAAGTCCCATTAATTAATCAGGCGTTCCTTTTATCAAATTGAAAATATTGTTTTGAATCAGGAATTTAGCTGAAACTTCTGTTCTATTTCCTCAATACCAGTCAAATAAAAACGTTTTGACCCATTTTTCTATTGACATTTTGAATATTTCCTGATCTTCTCCACATCTAGAGAGAGCAGATCGAAATTACGTGAAAAATACATATTTTTTGTCAAGAACGAAATGAAAATCATTGTGTCAGCGTCCGTAAACACGATAACTCACAAAAAAATGGACGGATCAAATCGGCCTTTATTGACACACTTGTTGATTGGTCAAAAAGAAAGGCCGATTCCGTTAGCCAGCTATTTCGGATGAAAAATAAAGGAGGGGGAGCATTTTGAACATTTTCTTGCATTTTTCCTCCAAGACTCAAAAATTGTAAGTAAGTCAGTAAGTAAGTAAGTGAAAAGAATTGAGCCGCAAAAGAAAGGACGAGTTCATTAACCAGCCATTTTTGACCAATGGTACTGGTTTTATGCATCGAAATAGCTTTTTGGAAAATCGAAAATGCACATTTCCGCTCAAACTATGCAATGTAAAAAAAATGTTAGGTATATCAAAATCGTTAATTTTTAAAAAATCTACAATTTTAATCTGAACTAATTTTTTCATAAGACCCATAGTTTTCGTTTAAATCGTGAAAAATGTTACCAAAAATAAAAAATTTCATTTTTCAGCAAAACTATGCGAGATACGGAAAAAATGAAAAGCAACTAAATTGTTAACCTTGACAAAATATATCAATTTACTGTTGAATATTTTTCGTTAAGACAAAAATTTTTCGCTTAAATCGCGATAACGCACATAATAAAAATAAAAAGATATCATTTCCCAGCCAAACAATGAGAGACAAGAAGAAATATTGAAAAGAAAAATTTTTCATCTTGGAAAGGTCTACAAGTTTCATTTCAATTATCTTTCAATAAGACGTGTATTTTTTGTATTAATCGTGAAAACGCTTTTACAACAATGGAAAATTCAATTTGCTAGCCAAACTATGCGAGATATAAAGATCGGTGGCGAGTATTTCAATGAGAATATATTTCTTAAGGCCAGTTGAGCCTTACGTAAAATTATTTCTAGAAAAATTTTCATAAAGAAAAAAAAATTCAATAATCTTTATAGAAGTGGAGGTTTCAGACATTTTTGCAATATTTGTAACTCTGTTCATGTATTACACTGTAAACTGAATCGAGCACGTAAGAAGCCGAGAGCGAGGTAAACACATTTTCAAGCGCGAAATCTGAATGACGGGCGCCCTAGGCGCGCTCAAATTTGCAAGCCGCGCGCGTAGCGCGCCATAAGTATGTGCCCGCGCGGTGGGCAGATTTTTTTCTATCCGATATGCTTACAGTATCACGTTTGTTTTATATATACGCGATAGGGTACTTATTTGCTATAGACATATAAGATGCGGTATTTTCAAAAATAAAGAAGCCATATAGTCACGATATTACACGTAAAGATTACATTTACATATTTTCCAGAATATCTAGGAACCTTTACGAAACAATTAAGGTTATAACAATGTCAGAACCGAAAAATCATTTGGAAAAAGAAAAAATATTTTGCCTCTATTTATAAAAAACAAGTAATAATTTATGGGCATCCTTCGAACTTGAAATTTTTCCTCGGGTGAAAAATTATATAGTCTTGCAATCGGAATGCATTTTTGCTCGCTTTTTTTATATTGTCTTATATTTTGAAATTCTCCTTTAGATCAACGGGTCAAGCATAGATATGATAACGTATGCCCGTGAGGCAGTCAGTATTTTCGGACGTGGTGATCAATATAAAACCAAAATCAGTGCATCACCATGGGACTTATGTGAAAAAAATCAATTTTTTGTCGAAAAAAATTAATATTCTTTGTAAAACGATAGTATAACGTATGCCAATCACACTTCGCAATATTTGAACAAAGATGAGTGGGGCGGAGGTTCCTTGATACTAAATGACACGCCACTCTTTTTGGAGAAACATTTCAAACTATTATTTGCATTGCCAAACGGGGAAAAAAATTATTACTCGTTTTCCTCAGATGAAGCGAAACTCTCCATTATTCCTATCCATTATCTGAATACTTTAATGCCTAATAATGAAATGGTAATATTTCATGGAAAATTACTACTATTTATTATTTCCGGGTATTTTGGGATAATTACAACATTTTCATCATCTATTTGTCCTCGAACATTGATAAGAGGGTACAGCTGACGGTTCTGAAACATTGTTATTGTGTACTCCGAGCCTTCCGCTTTTCAAGTCCGATAACAGTCGTATTCGATTTCCTCTGTTTTTTTATTGTAAACTTCTCTTACGCAGCAGCCTGTGAAAAAATTTTAATAAAATATGAAATTTATAAAAAAACGTTAGCATTAACTCTCAGAGAGAGTTGTAGAACACATCGAATGATATACTTATAGTGATATATCTCTCTCTTCATGCATGAAAAACTTATAATTATGTTGAAACCTTTGTAAATATTGGTAACAAAATAGGACTATACTAATATACCCACCATTTTTGAGACCAAGGCTTTTTGGCTTGAAGGGAACCTGATCTTTGTTGTATTTACATATGAAATATTGCACCTTCGGACCACTGAAGGTTTCGTCGTACATTTTTGGTATGAAGCAATTACCTGTAAATCAGGATAATGATCTTTTAGGTCACCCTCAGAAAGCAAACTTATGTCTAGAATTTTATTTGTTTATTGTGCTGTTTGGGAGGAAAACCATTTTTAATCAATAAAATCTCAAAACATTTGATATTTGGGAAAACTTTATTTACATCTGTTATGCGTAAAACGTTCGGGGAAACCAAATACTCGCAGAAGATGAAAAGAAGGTCTCGCTTGTGTTTGAAAATACTAGAACGGAATTATTCAAGGATAATATAATCGGAGTCTACTATTAACTTTCTTTCAATATGAAATTCATACTAATATGTCAATCCAATGAAAAGTTACAATGGTGAAACATAAATCACCGAAAAATTCATATAAGTCCTCTTTTACCGCACGTATTCGACTCAGAACATTTTTTCGTTTGTTTGTTCGTGCAAGTCTGACTTGAATTCTTCAACTTTTGAAAAGTTGCCAGACAAATGAACCATCAAAGTAGATCAAACAATTTCTTCAGAAATGGGATTTGATTTGAATGGTTTATGCTTTAAAAAGGCATTCATAGCAATCAATCCTTGATCCAGTTTTTATCTGAAGTTAGACACAAAAAATAGTAATAATAATAAATCTTTATCAAGATGGCAACTAAGAAACCAAATGTAAAAAAAATATATAGAATGGGATCAATAAACAACTCAAAGGGCGATGTACAGCTTACAGCTTTACACTTACTCAGAGCATCCTCTTTATTGAGATTTGTAGTTTTCGTTTTTGGTGGTCCACATTCACTGCAGTAAATCAAGTGGCAGAAAAATAGATAAATTAAAAAACACATGTCTCCGAATGTCAGAAGTCTTTCGAAAAACTGATCAACTGAATATTCCTTCGATTTCCTTACTTGCTTTGTACGGAATGTATGTCAGTCCCCTCTAAAAAAGTGAAAAATTGGGCCTCCAAGTCTCATAGCAAAGATTACCAATACAAATACTGAGATGGTTCCACTACAATTCTTTCTCACGGCCAATATAGAATGTGTTTTTCGAAGGGAAAACACTTTTAATTGCAATTCAAACTGAAAAATAATTTTTTTTTCACATGAAAATAAACAAAAATATTCGGAACTCGTTTACTTATCAGATGAGCCTATTTATATTTCCTATGTTCACAACTAATATAAACCTAATCTTCTCTCCTTCCTGCTTGTTATAACTGGTTCA
>WSXT02189551.1:0-20005 GCA_011762715.2 Neuroterus valhalla
CATTTTTCAGTCGTTACATGGAATGAACTTTCATTCTAAGAGAATGAACTTTCATTCCAAGGAATTTAGAGTGTATTGGAACTTAGTTTCGCCCAGACGTTAAAGAAAGAAAATTCAACCATTCTTCTATTCAAATTGTTATTGTTTTTAAGGTACTCAAGTTGGAGGTACAGCATTCACGTGACTGAAAGCTGATATTACTACCTTCATAATAAAAGAAAAATTTAAACGATATCATCAGGAGAGCTAGAGATAATAAATTTAACATGTAACAGAATGGGATAAAACATTAAAATTCACAATGGACGTATTTCCAGAAAAAAAATTTGTTAACAAAAAACTCGTGTACGTGTCTGTTTATATAGAATAAGAACTTCGAAAAAAAATTTTAAGGGGATTGGGAGAGGTGGCGATTTTTTTTTGGTCCAAATCCGTACGATTTGTAAAAGAATGTTCCATATATAGATAGTTTCAATTTGAGCTTCCTTAGTGCAATCAGTTTGAGAATGTTGAAGACAAAAAGGAAATTGAAAAAATTCCTCTCTAAGTATTTGATAAGTTTTTTTCACATGACTGAGAGAATAGGCTTTAAATTAAAATTTCATCTAGCGTATCAAGATTATCCTGAGAGACTATGGAATCTGAATTTTCCCTCACATTATGTTTCCCAGGAGAGCAGTGCCTACAGCATGGCATTAAATGCGAACCACGTCCTACCTGATAATAAAATTCACCAAGTAAAATCTTCTTTTCATTCGTGACACTTTGAAGTATATTTACAGAAATTGAATGAGTTCAAAGAAACTGTATAAAATTTTTAAAAACTTTTATCCTTTGTTGGAGAATTTCCCTAGATTCTGTTTTGGATTCCCTACGTGGATGCTTAGAAGGCACTATAAAAATGGAAGATCATAAACTGGAAGTTTCAGCCTTCTGGTTTTTGGAAACTTTCTCAAGTCTCACAAAAAGGAACATGGAACCTCCATGGCACTTTCTCTCATCTCCCTCAAAGATTTATGAAGCCGAACGATGAAAACTATCCATCTTCCTGTGCCCTCGCTTGGAGGCCTAACACGACAAGGATCTCTCTGGGGTGGGAATTTCTATTGGCGAGAATGAGATAAGGCTCTTCTTTTTTTCCTTTTCTTCTCATCAAGTACAATTTGATTTCTTTTTTGAAAATCTCCTGGAATATAGAGAACAAATCGTCACAGTGAACGGATTCCATTTCACCCTGTGAATCGTCCCTCAAGTAAATTAGCTTGTCACCATAAGGCTTCACAATCACTGAGACACGTCCACTGGAACATGATTTCGAATTAATCAATAGAAGAAGAGGGACAAGAAATTTGATTAGGAATACAAAAAAACACGTTCGAATCGTTGTAATTCATTCATTGCAAATAAGACGTTATTGAAATGTAAACAATGAGAATTAATATTATTTATTATATTATTTATAATATAATAAATAATAAATATAATTATAATATTATTATAATAAATATAATAAATACAAAATAATAAATAATAAAATAATTTCAAATTCAATCGACGAATAGGGAATGAAAATAAATAGATTATAAGCAAGAACTTTGGAAACTTTGAGGGGATATAAAATCTTTCGATAATACATTTTTCAATGTATTATGCAATCCAAGTAATCAGATATGGAATTGTACTTTCATAAAGAACGATTCCAATTGGGAACATTTGAAATATAATACCTTCCAGACTGAGTATTGAAAATTTTTTCAAAAAAATTTGTGGGTTGTACATTAAGGTGGTCCCAAAATGTATTGGAAAAATTTTTGTCAATTTTTTTTTTGCAAAACGCTCGGAAATTTGTTTGAATCCTCAAAAAAACTAAAACCATTTTCTTTTAAAAGAAAAAAATATATATTTAGAGGTGGCGCTAGCCCCATGAAGTTTGATACTTATTTCCATTAAAAAAAAAGCGTTTTTGTAAATCTTATTCAGAACTCTCAATATTAGGTGAATAAAGTTAGAAATTTCATAATTTCTCTTCACAATTAGTCACAGAATGCGAATAAAACATTACTTTTCAAATATCACTCCCATAAGTCTGTTGTATAAGGTTCCAAAAAAAACCCCATAAGTTTAAAAATGGATTTTTCGCGTTTTTGGCGCTATTTATGATTTTCGCGCAGCTTTTTTAACGAAAATTATGTGAAATATATGAAATACTACTTTATACTGTCGTTAATATGTTTATTCAAATTGCCTAAACAATTTATTATTGTTTTTAGCAATTTTCTGTTAGAAAAGGGTTAGAAAGTCAAGTTTTTTCCTGAAATTTCAACTTATTTTCAATACTTCAGTTGAAGCAAGTAATAATCAATTAGAGTAACAAAAAAATTGTTTAAACAATTTTTTAATAATTATAACAATATTCTCTTGGATTATTACTACAAAGTTTCAGGGTTTTCTGATATTTCAACTTTTTGTCCACTTTTCACTTAAAGTAAGTAATATTTAAATTTAATATAGCAAAAATAATTGTTCAAACAAATTGTCAATGTTAATAGCTGTCTCCTCCTAGATTAATAATATATGGTTGCAATTTTTCCTGGAATTTTCATCTTTTTATCACATGTCAATTAGTTTAAGTCATATATAATTCAGTTTGAAAAAATAATTGTTTAAACAATTTATTATCATTGCTCATAATATTTTCTTTGCCTGATGATTGAAACTTCCGGTTTCTTCGGGAATTTTTAACTTTTAGTCCACTTTTCACTTGGAGTGAG
The DNA here is from genome assembly GCA_011762715.2 of Neuroterus valhalla. Taxonomy (NCBI): domain Eukaryota; kingdom Metazoa; phylum Arthropoda; class Insecta; order Hymenoptera; family Cynipidae; genus Neuroterus; species Neuroterus valhalla. Next base: position 2,772 of record WSXT02189551.1, read on the forward strand.
TTAATATTTGATTTAATTTAATTTGAAAAAGATAAATGTTTAAACAAATGATTATTTCTTATGGCTATCTTCTCTTCGATTAGTGCTATAAAGTTGCGTTTTTTTTTCGAACTCTGAAGTTTTTTATCCACTTTCCACTTAGTGAGGTAATAATTATTTCGAGTTAACAAACATGCTTTCTTTGAAAAATTGATTATTGTTGATAACCATTTTCTCTTAGATAAGTGCTAGGAAGCTGTGGTTTTTCTGAAACGTTAAACTTTCCTGAATGAAATTTGAATGAAATTCAATTAGATTAAATTAGTTGAAATGGGGGCACCCGGTGATCTAGCGCTCGTAAATTCAAGGCTTTTTTTAGATGTTTTTTTGTAATGAAAGAAGTGGATTATAATTATGAAGGTTTGTAGGTATATTTTAACACTTGAATAGAATATAAAAACATTAGTAAAATTATTTTTAAAAAATTTTAATAATTTTTAAAATGGTGCTGAAGATGACCCCTTCAAAACATAAGGCCTGGGTGGCGGGATAGATTTTGGCACTTCAATTCTTTAGAAAAATATAAACAAAAGTATTTATTAATCTGTATGAGTGTAGCTATAGCCTGAACTAGGATATAAAAAAAAATTCTTGACAAAATGGCGTAACTTTGAAGTTCGTAAACCGAAAACAGGATAATTTTTCATCAGTTTTTTGGCTCAAAAAATAGGAAGTTATGAAGATAAAAATTTTTTCTTAGTTCCGGATATAGCTACTGGTGTACTGGATAACATATCCAAATTTTGGACCATTCGGATCAATAGTTTTTCTTTTTTTTATCCCGCCGTATAAAAAAGTAGTTTCGAGAAAAACGGGTTTGAAGTTTGTGGGATAGATATTACATTATTTATATTTTTGCGCAAAAGGCTAAACAGGCTGTAGATCTTTATAAAAAATAACAGCATAGTCTTAGAGGACTATACTTTCAAAATATCAACAACAAAGGAATCTATTTTCGGAAAATTCTAGACCACCGGGTGCCTTTCATTTAATTGTTGGTTAATGAAATTTTTTTTTATTTAATATAAAAATTCTTTCTTTGAAATAGTGACCATTATATTTTTGATTCAACATTTATATTTTTAGGACGAAATTTAAACCCTTTGGTTAAAAATTGAATTACTTTCTTAAAAATTTAATTTTTGCATTGAAGATCCATAATTCCAGTAGAAAATTCGAAATTTACATTTCACTGAATGAAATTGAATTTCTTGTTTTATTTAATTTTTTTTTTTAACAAATCGGGCAAAAAACAAAATTAATTTACCTTAATCAATTCAATACTATTTAAACTATGATTCCCTCTCATGTTTATTTATTATTTGTTTACAACTATAAAGGTAAAACGAAGGTAAACATTTCAGAAAAACCCGCAACTTTTCAACGCTAATCTGAGAGAAGATATCCGCATAAGCAATAATACTATGTTAAAAGAATATTTTTGTTAGAATAAATTAAATATTAACTCTCTTCAAGTGAAAAGTGAGCAAAAAGTTAAAAATTTCAGAAAAAACCGCAAGTTTCTATCATTAATCAAAGAAAATACTATTAGCAATGATAATTAATTGTTTGCATAATTATTTTTCTACACAGAATAATTATCACTTTATTCTAATTGAAAAGGGATGAAAAGTTGAGAATTTCAGGAAAAACCCGCAACTTTTTAGTATTACTCTAAGAGAATATTTTTATAATTATGAACACATTGTTTAGACAATTACTTTTGTTTACATTAATTGGTTATTACCTCGGTTTAACTGGAACATTGGAAATAAGTTGAAATTTCCGAAAAAAATTTGTCTTCCTAATCCTTCTCTAAGAGAAGGTTGTTGAAAACAATAATAAATTGTTAAGGCAATGTGAATAAACATCTCATCGACGGTATGAAGTAGTTTCTCAAGTATTTGAAACAATCTCATTTGAAAAAACCACAAAAAAAATCATAATTAGCGCCAAAAACTAAAAAAACACATTTTTCACTTATGTATGTTTTTTGGGACACTATAAAACAGACTTATGGGGATGATATTTGAAAAGTAATATTGTATTCATATTTCGTCACTGATTGTGGAGAGAAATGGTGAGTTTCGAACTCCATTCACCTAATATTGAGAATCCTGAATTAAATTTACAAAAACGTCTTTTTCCTATGGAAATACGTTTAAACTTCATGGAGCTTGCGCCAATATTTTTTTTCTTCAGAAAAAAATGCGTTAATTTTCTTGTGGAGTCGAACAAATTTCCGGGCGTTTTGCACAAAAATTCTAAAACAAAATTTTTCACCACTCTATTGTACATTCCTGGGAGCATTTATAATAAACTATTATAAATTTTCAATTCTAAAAACTCTGGTACGGATTTATTAGTTGACCGTTTTTCAATACTTTTTAATACATTAGGCAATAAAATAAGAACTTGAATATCACACCGTTTTTCTATTTTCTTATTTATTTCATCATAACCAGTACCCATATTCTTGGATGAAATTGTTTCTCGCTTCAATTGATAGAATATAAATTTTTCGCAACATTGCGGGACCAGAATCAGTCAAGTAGTAAAATCCAATTCTTTGTTGAAACTCAATTATTTGTTGGAGCTCCATTACTCATTTCGAGTCACTACCACCGTTTCGCGAACGAAAGACCAATTTGGAGCAGAAAAAAAGAATTCTTTCTCTCTGTAAATACCATGTGAAGTAAAAAAGAGAATCACCAAATGCCCAAAGGCTCTTCCCGACATTATTTACACAAATTTATTTGAATTGCCAATCGACCGTTGCAGTCTGACACTCGAACTAATGACCACCATAAATACAGTGCCGAGGGCGCGAGACGTTTATGCATTGCGTGGCACTGTTGCACCTTTCATATTTCATCCCTTGCCAGGAACAGCAAATCTTCGTACATATATACAAAACTTCATCCATTAAAAGTGAAGCTTTTTAATACAGATCATAATTACCTTCTACCTTCCACAATTAGTGAGAAAAATATTCTGAAATTATGATTTCATGCTTCCATTATCTCTCTTAAAATTGTTCCTATTTATTACTTTATGACATGACCCAGATTCTGAAGCTACACCAATTATTAAGACTCGTTCGAGTTAACTGAGGTAATAAGTAAATTTATCATTCCAACAGGATTATCGAATTTATTTTCCCTAATTGGATCTTTTTATTTAAAAGTAAACGGAAAAAATAAGTTATCGAAATTCTCGTTACATGTCAACCACTTTTGGATATGCAGAACAATTCGTGAAACTTTCATTAACTTTTTCCAAACTCTCATGCACTGTTTATTAAATTTTCTTGAACCTTGACTGACTTGTTCATTCCTTTTGCGAAGTTCAAGAAAATGGAATGAACAGTGCACAAGATCTTATAAATAGTTAATAAAAATTTCACGAACTTTCCATCCTGTCCAAAAATGGTTGACAGTCAACGAGAAATTCGAAACTTTATTTTTTCCGTGTATTCCCAAGTTGCTTTCCAAAAAAACTGTTCAAAAACGACCTTACACTAGCAGGAGGCGGAGGTTCAACATGTTTTGTGAGGATTTGTAAATAAAGGTAGGAAGAACACAATTAGATAACCAACTACAAATTCACGCATGTCGATTTTTTTAAAGATCGAACCCTTCTGCCGAAAATCCCTATTATCAGCTAAAGGTTTATTTATTCTTTGGAAATCAAACTTATTTAATAAAAAAAAAAATTCTGTTTGATTCAAAAGTACACTGCACACCGAAGGAGAAGGCGGGCGTTTGCCCGCCGTGTATAGAGTTAAGGACCGAGGCAAAGCCGAGGCGAAGTCCGAGGTGCTTAACTTTATACAAGGCGCACACCACCGTTTTGGTTTGATGTTCATTTACTATTTTGTCTGACAGTAGATCGAAATTGAGTTTTCGCGTTTCATCAGTCTCACGGAAAATTAGGCAATACTAGACGGTGCTCTAGCAAGGGTGGTAAGGTTTACCGAAACTCTGTAAGCGAGGACCAAATATTTTCGTTTAAAAATTTTTAAGGAATATCTATTAAAGTGTCTGATATTTAGTTTTTGAATCTTCATCGTATTTATTTATAACATTTTTAATCCTTCCCCCTTTACAGGCGTGGAATCGCTCACTTTTGCTCCTTTCCAGCATAGTGAAAGCGAGCCCTTTCGCTCCGGTTTCGGACAAAATCAATTTTTTTAACTGCAAGTCAACCAATCCATTCATAGATGAAAGTTCAATTCTGAGGAATAATTAACTTTTTTTTTTTAGAACCGAAACTCTCGTTGGGTAAAATTCAATCTGTTTTATTCGGAAATTCTGGATATTTGTTGGAAAATTTATGGTTGTATGTATAAAATCGAACGATTTGATTAGCGGGGTGGCAACTTGACTGGGAAACCGAGAAAGACCGAGGAATTACCGGAAATTTTTTTGACCAGGAAAAAACCGGAGAATGACCTGGAATTCAACTAAAAAACTAGGGAATTTACTTGACTCAACCAAGACTATTGAAAATTATACCAAAAAAATACGAGAAATGACCGCTCCCTTTTAATGAAACAGAAAGAATTTTTGCTCTGTGAGATTTTTTTAGCCGACTAGAATTTGATAATCGAATTATCGATAGCCCAAACATACAGGAAGAATTTTTATCAAGGTTATTCCAAAAAATTCAATTAATCTTTTTCCAGTTATAAAATCGACTGCTTTTTTGAAATTTAAACTTCTCTGTTGAAAATCAAATTTTTTGGTTTGAGTTGCATTCTTCTGTAATGATTCACCTCTGGTTGAAATTTTTACCACTTTGTTACATAAATTTATCTTTTTTTGGTGAGAATTCAAGTATTTAGTTGAACATTGATTTCCTGGAATTTGTAAATCAAACTACTTCTTTGAGAATCTCTGTACTTCATGGAAAATTGACCTTTTTTGTAGAAAATTAATATTCATCGTTCAAAATTCGATAAACCCGTGAAAATTTTTCTTCTTGAATTAAAAATCTATTGATTCCGTTGAAACTTCACATATTTTATTGAGAAATTTATTCTTTGGTAGAAAATTATCTTTTTCTTCGGAGGTTAATATTCTTCTTCGAAAGTTCTTCTTTACGGTTAACAATTCAAGTTATAAATTAAAAATTTTTCATTCTAGTCGAGCATCCATTCAGTTGAAAACAATGTTTGGTTCAAGATTAATTTTTTAAGACAAAAACGGCCCTTTCCGTTTTTGTTTGAAAATTTTAATGTTTCTAGTCCAACTATTTCAGTTAAACATTTACAATTTAATTTGTTTTTTTATCATTTATTGTAAAAATGTAATAATGTATTTGAAAGTTAGTTTTTCTCGTTTGATAAAAGTTAGTTTTTTTTAAATTGTTTTTTTTTTTGTAATGAGTAATTTCTTCCAACTAAAAATTTAACTTATATTGATTGAAAATTCCATAGTTTTAGTTCAAACACCATTTTTTGTTGTTAAACATCCATTTTTCTCATCTCCGAATTTGACTATTAAAATTTTCGTTGACAATTCATCTTTTTCTGTAAAATCTTTTTTTCTGTATTATCTTTTTGAAAACTCAACTCCTTCAGTTGAAGATTCTTTGTTTAGTATAAAACTCTTATGCTTGGTTTGAAATTGGGTTTTTAAATCAAAAATATTATCGTTCTAGTCTTGGTTGAAGATTATTTTTTAGTTTTCATTTATTTTTGAGTTCGAAATTCGACTATTTTGTTGAAATATTTTATCTTTCCTCTTTTTAGGTAAAACTCAAACTGTTTTTTCCAGAAATTCGGGACATTTGGTAGAAAATTCATCTTCGAATGTATAAAATCTAACGATTTGATTAAAAATCAAATGATTTTGTTGATAATTGTTTCGTTTTGAAAATAAGATTTTCCCGCTTGAAATTAAATTTTATTGATTAAAAATCATGTTTCCTGTTAGGAAATTCAATTTTCAGGTACAAAGTTTGCATTCCTGGATTAAAAAATCATATTAGAGTATGGAAAATTCAGTGCTATTGCATCCAAAATTGCACTCTCCTTTTGAAACATCCATCCCTTCTATTCTGAGATCAAGCTCGTTGATTGTAAATGCAATTGTGCCGTTCATATTTATCTTTTATAATTCAGCTATATGGATGAAAATTCATCTTCCTAATTTGGGGTTTCATTCTCCCGAGTTTTAAAATTCAGATGTTTTCTTAAAAATTCAATTATTCTGTCAAAATTCTCTGATCTTGATATGAAATTATCTTCTTTCCGATAATTCAACTGCTCTGGAACTGTTTTGTTCGAAAATCGTCCTTGGCTTGAATATTTTGTTGAAAAGTAAATTATTTTGTTATAAGGCTATCTTTTTTGTTCGATAATTCAACTTATTTGTTGAAAATTCGTAGTTTTAGATTAAAAATGCAACAACTTGAATGCTTTACAATTGCTTAAAATTCATTCGTATATTTGGTTGGAAAGTCATTTCTTCTTTCTGAAAATTTATATTTTTGTTTTAAAGATAAACTCTCCCTACTCTTTAATCGGAAATCCATCTCTATTTGTAGAAGAAAATTATTTTATGGTTTAAAATAAACTACTAACAAAATTTTTTTATATCTATAAAAGTGCCTGATATTCAGTTTTTGAATGTTCATCGTATTTATTTATAGCGTTTTCCATCCTCCTCCCTTTACAGGCGTGTAATCGCTCACTTTCGCTCCTCTCCAGCGAAGCGGAAGCGAGCCCTTTTGCTCTTCTGTCGGACAAAATCATTTTTTTAAACTGAAAATTAACCAATCCATTCATAGATTAAAGTTCAATTTCAAATTTTAAAGTTCAATATCACAAATAAGAATCCTGAGCTCCTTCAACGTTTACATTACTTCATTTAGAAGAATTAATTCTACTATTCATCCACCTGTTTCCTTGTTCTGAAAGTATTAAGTGCTGAAAAGTCTGTGCAAAATTTTCATTTTCGTACATTTTGTGTATCATTTAAGGCGACTTTCAAATAAAATGGAGAAGAAATGCCAATAAGAAAAGCGGTGTATTTTCTTTTTTAGAATTTTCAGTTTCGGATAAATTAGAGGAAAAATCATATAAAATTACTAATCTGTTTGAGAAGAGATATCATTTCGAAACTCAACTCAAGTTCGGGATGTGTTTAGATAAGCATCACTTAAAATTTAGCCATTATATCAATGTTTGCGAGTTTAGATTGTGAATGGGTTTTGAAATTCGGTCGATTCATTACACTTTAGACCGATATATAATATATATGTATGAGCTTAAAGCACATGCGTTGTATAGTTGGCATAACTACATATATTTCTATATGTTGGAGAATCACTACCGGGGTACGTTCACGTGCATCCTGGTTGCGGTCAGTTTGGCTGCATGGTCAGCAACATACGATACCTTTGGGAACATCCACATAGCCAATTGCTGTTATAACACCATTTCCAGCACTATTGTGAGCTGCAATACTAAAATCACAGTGAAAACATTCATACCTGCATATAACTGACATTTAATCTACTATCTAACATCTCGTTCCAAAATAAAGATTCAAAACTCAATAAACTATAATTTCACATAATCAAAAATAGACCGATAGAAGAGAGCGTATTCTGGTTCTATGGCATATTTTATATTTTCGAATCTTTTCATCCATTCTGCCAATTTGATACACATAATCTTAAGCTCTTAATAACTTTATTCGTGCAGAAACATTGAATGTTCCATTAAATTTTCTAGCGACCTCATATCCCAGATTAGCCTATTTTTTTATCGGAAGAATGCAGCCCTTTTGAAAGTCCTTCAAGACCTTGTTATAATGGTAGTATTTATACAAGATGGTCTGGATTTATTTTAATTTCTTCTCATGTTTTGGTGGTTCCATTTTGAGACTGAAATTTTCTACAAAGTTCTGAATACGGACTGTAGTGTGAATTTAACTTGAGCTCAAGATTTGAAAGAAAGAAATTTATTCTCTTAGTTGCAGGTGATACGATTTTACTTTTGAAGTTTTTTCCATGGTTTCTATTCTGAAATAACTAATCACAATACTTTAGATTAGGCATAAGCTCAGAAGTCCCATTGGAAGTTTTTCTATGATTTTGATAGTAGGTACCAAAGCAAGGTAGACATCAGACCTAATTTAGGACAATAATTGGACTTACTATCTGAATTCCCTAAGAATTCGAATTAACCCCGGATGTTTAATGACCGTATTTGAACAAACATAATCTCAAATGCTTATATTGGAATTTTAAAAAACAGCATTTAAATAAAAAAACTGGAACGATAAATGATCATTGCAAGTTTGATGCTTTGTGAGATTGTTTTGGCTGCCTCAAATTTCCCGCTTCTCAATTTTAAATAAATTAGGTACTTCAAGCAGTCTTAAGAGTAGAAGTAGTGTTCCGAAGCAGAAATATTTCTGAATTATGATGGAAAACTTGTTTAAATTGTTCATTGCGAATTCATCCTTTTTAAATTAAATAATCAACTACTTTTTTCAATTCTAAACTTGTTTGTTGGGAGCTAAAGTTTCATGTTAGAGTTGCATTATCGTGATTCAAAATTCACCTCCGGTTGGGAATGTAACTTCTGTTTTGAGAATCAGTCCATCTCTTTTTATTGAGCATTCAGGTATTTAGTTGATCATTAACTTTAAAATTTAGAAATGGAATATTTCTTTGAGAATTCATGTGCTTCATGGAAAATTTGCCTTTTTTTTTTAAATTATTCTTCATGGTCGGAAATTAATCTTTTTGCTTTAAATATATCTATCCATTTGAAGATTATTCACTCTACCTGGAAATCCATCAGTTTGGTTAAAAATCAATTCTTGTAACTGAAAATTTAACTATTTCATTTTCAGTGGAAGATTGATATTTTCTAGTTTGAAATCCGCCAATTTGGTGAAAATTTGTCTTTTTGAATTGAAAATATAATTATCTCGTTAAAACTTCACATATTTTGTTGAAATGTCGGTTTTTTTGTATGAAATTTTCTTTTCGTTCGGAAGTTAATAATCTTCCTCCGAAATCCTTCTTTACGGTTAACAGTTCAAGTTATACAGTTAAACATTTTTCATGTTAGTCGAACATTAATCTATTCAAAAACTCTTATGATTGGTTTATAATTAATTTTTCTAGTCGAAATGTCACTATTGCATTTTTGTTTGAAAATTTTATTTCTATAGTTGAAATTTCAACAATTTGGTTGAGAAATTCTATTTTTTGGTTGAAAATTAATTTTTTGTCGAAACTGGAACTGTTCTAGTTAAATACTCATGATTTTAGTAAAAACTAGTCTTTTTGGTTTAAAATTCGACTACTTCAGTTAAATATTTACGATTTCATTTCATTCTTCATCATTTCCTGTGAAAATGTAGTAATTTGTTTGACAGTTATTTTTTTTTTTGTTTGTTGAAAGTAAGTTTTTCTGATGAAAGTTAATTTTTTTTTGCAATACGCAATTTTTTCAACTGAAAATTTACCTTATTCCCACTGGAAATTCCATAGTTTCAGTTGAAATTTGATTTGTTGTGTTAAAGATCCATTTTTTCATTTTAAAATTCGAGTATTGAGTAAATTTTTTATCGACAATTTATCTTGTTCGGTGAAAGTCAATTTATCTGTTTAAAACTCAAATCTTTCAGTTCTTCATTTGTTTAGTTAAACATTCATTTTCTCTATCTTAAAATTTGAGTATTGAGTATTTTTTTCTGATAATTTATCTTTTTCAGTAAAAGTTCATTTATCTGTTTAAAACTCAAATCTTTCAGTGATTCATTTGTTTAGTTGAACATTCATTTCCTCTATTCTAAAATTTGAGTATTCAGTACACTTTTTGGTAAAAATTTATCTTGTTCAGTAAAATTTAATTTATCTGTTCAAAACTCAACTCTTTCAGATGAAGATTTTTCGTTTTAGTATAAAACTCTCTTGCTTGGTTTGAAATTGTTTTTTTTTTTTTTACTAAAAATGTTACTGTTCCATTTTTCGTTGCAAATGATTATTCATTTAGTACGAAATTCGACTATTGCGTTGAAACATTATACTTTTCCGTGGAAATGATTCTTTCTATTTCCAAATTAATTTTCTCGTTTGAATATTCACCTTCATGGTTGGAAATTGATGTACTCCAGTTAAATATTTATCTTTTTATTTGAATATTCATCTTCTTGACTAAAGAATGAACTAATAGATGTATCTCCGTTTTTTTTTGTTATCGTTAATTGATTTTTCTTAACTGTAGGTTTAACTGTTCCAGTTTTCGTAACAATGATCATATTTTTTTTGTCAAAAATTTGAGTATTTTTTTCAGAATTGATTTATTTCGCATTGTTTGATCTGTTGTGTTAAAGAATGTTTAGAATAAACGTCATGAATGAAAATTAATGTTTTGCGTTTTGCGAAAATATAAATATGTTACTTCTTGTTGATCGGGAAAATTGAAAAAATTGGCCGCGAAGAACAGGGAAATGACCGGGAATCTGCAATCGTCCGCCGAATCACTACCCTGATAATAAAATTTTATGTTTTATTCTTCGTTGGATTTGCGGTTTTATCTCTTAATTCCAGAAATTTCAGATATAAACTTGAGTTTCGGACGTCTAATAGGAAATTGAATTTTTTATTTTTAATCTTTAAATTCCAATCAGAGTTGATATCAGACTTTTTCTTATAGTCACAATTTATACCCTTATTGGTGAATTTTTCTGCGTCTCGAAGAAGAAATTGAACCAAAAAGATGAAAACAAGTTTTTGAAATTTTCTATCCAAAAGCAAAAAAACTAATGTGAGTGGGTCTTCGTTCGACATTTTTTCTAGAATCTTTTTTTGAAACTTGAAAATTATGCTTCTGCTAATCGAGAGCATTTCTCCTTCAGAGAAAATGTTTATCAAGCAATAATTAACTTATTTGGGAATAGTTCCATTAAACATAGAGTATTATTTTAACTTTATTCTTAAGTTTAATGTATTTTTTATTCTGTGCCAAAATTACTCACAAACAATAATAAATGCGAATCCAAATATTCGGGAATAAAAAGTTTCCTCTTAAATTCAAATCGTTTATTACTGAAGCAACAATTTGCATGAGAGCACCTTAAAAATAATTTTCCCAAATCAATATTTATGAATGCATGAATAGAATATGATTTCCTTCAAATGTTCAAATTTAGAAGATTATGAAAGGAGAGAACCCTTTGGGAAGGATATTTTTCAAAAGGAATTAGCCCCTGAATTTGTAAGGCCCACATGAATCCATGTCAAATCCTAATGACTACATCCTAATGAACATTTAATAATATTTTTATTCTGACTATGAGGCAGATACCACACTTGATTCTAAGTATATATTTTATACCCCACCTGTCCTGACGTCCTACCTGACCTAGTTGTCTCCCAGAACCTCAAATATTAACTTACACCTTTGAATCAAAATGATATTTGGGCTTCATAGTTCCAAATTACCCCACATCTGGAAATAATATGATGAGAAAAAAATCTAGATTCAGGTCAGGATCAAAACTTCATCCTAGCCCCTGAAATGAATTCTCACAACAGTCTGCATCCAATTGGTAGACGCTTTTACGGCCAAAATCAAGGATATCTCGAGATAATACTGTGCCGGGTATAAACGGACTGAATAGGAAATAATATCCTACAGCATGAAGAAATTGTCGAACATAAACGATTCTGACCGCAACAGGATTGACGAAACGACTGCAACTTTATGGGAATTAATGTTCAGAAAGTCCAGAGAGACGTGAATTTTATGGTGTCGTCGGATATAAATTATATACATATATATATATTCCATTTTCTTGGCACTTTATCTGGCCGAGGCCTGGCTAGTGCTAAGTACATTTGATTGTAAGCTGCTCAGCGATTTGAAGTTGATTTACAGCGTAACGCACGTACCCCCATAGAAGGTTTGCACGTGAGTGGACTTCCGGTGCTAAGCCTCTATTAGCCTTACCGCGAACTACAATGCCAAATCCAGCTCACTCATATGAAGTTGAATTGTGTTGGTGTGTGTGTGTGTATGTGTATGTGTATGTGTATGTGTATGTGTATGTGTATGTGTATGTGTATGTGTATGTGTATGTGTATGTGTATGTGGAAAAGTTTCAATGGTATAAAGCGTATGTCTGAGGAACGTGCCTCTCCGACACCTAAGGACTTAGGCGGTTCCGTTTAGTGTGGTGTGTTCCAAGTTCGATCGATCGTGGCTGAGAGTTCCGCCAACCCTATAAGAAAGAGAGTAAGTGCAATTAGTTGGACAATTGATTTTCCCTTAAAGGAATCACCGCCAATACTCTTGGACAAAGAAGTCTTCGAAAAAAGGGAAGAAAACCAGACAGGAAAGTCTGTGATGCTTTATTCACCCTCGCTAGAAGTTCAATTTCTGACAATGTCAACCTCTTTAGAACTAGTTTTTGTTTCAAGAAAATTTTGTAAGGTGATGAAGAATCGCTCGTTTCCTGACATTTCTTTTAGCCTAGTATATTTATTCGTATTCCTGTATGTATTTTGCAATTCATTGGGTAAGAAAAATTTTGTTGTCATCTTTAGGGTACCATATAGAGAGTTTGAGTCCAAGTTTTCGACCATCAAGCCTTTGCAGGTTGTCCGCCATCTTGAATTAAAGGTTGATTTCTTGCATCGCGTATAACAGTCGTATTTTTCTTTTAATCAGAAAAACCGTTGATGCAGTTTTTCATGAGAAAAATAAGTTCTGAAAATTACTATATTTGATTTTTCTCTCATGTTTTGCTTATTTGTTGCTTGGAAATTGATTATAAAAATAAAAAGAGGGTCGAAAAATAGTTTAGATCGAATATCTTTTTTGATTTCGGTGCTATCACAGAACTTTCAAGACAAAAGTTGTAATTCACACGATCTTATTCAATTTTCGTTTGAAACTTTTTTTTTAAGAGTAATTGTTTACTCACCGTACGGTTTGAAAGTTGCGCGCATCGTCACTCGGTAGTTGGTAGTGCTAGATTGCGAGCGCTGGGCTGTACTAAATTATTCTAAGTTTTGTTGATGGAATGGAGCTCAACATTTTTTGTCTTTCTTCTTTATTTTTTTTTCAATGAAATATGATTTTGACTATTTTTTTGTGTGCATGATTTATCTTTTGTTTTTTATTTTTATTTTGAACTTTTCTTGTTTTCAAACTTAACTTTGATTATTTTCTATTGGCATTTCAATTACTTACTATTGTTCAATATAATTTTATACGATTATTTATATGATTTCTTTTGTTTGTTAGAAGAATGAATGAAAAATTCTCAAAAATGGAGAATGAGGAAATTTTTACAGGAATTCGATAACAAAACCTAATTAATAAAATTGTGAGATTAATGTTACAAACTCCACAGTCTTTCATTTATGAATATGCAATCTAATGAAATTTCAACGTTCTTGATCAGCTTGAGTTTCTTTTGTTTCACAAATTTACAAAAAATCGTTATATTTCTTCAACATTTACGCAACTGTAAACATGCCTGAAAATGTCAACGTTGCATCAGTATTTTTTTTTAATTACTTTGATTATTATGAAAAAAATATTACTTTTTCAACTCAACAGTTGTCATATTGCGTGGGTTCAAGAAAATTGTTTTGTTCATCATAATAATGTACCGATGAATTTCGGAAAACATGCATCTTATTTTACTTTAGGTATCAAAATTTTTTTCCAAAAAATTATGTGGTGCTGAACTTTGAGTTATATTTCTTCAACAATTTTACGCTTCTATAGTTATGCTGTTGATAATCTTTGAGACGCAGAAACATTGTTTGTGAAATTCGGAATATATTAGCAATTAAACACACAATTTTTCTCAAGAAAACTTGAAAAATGACACACACGATTTAAAAACTTTTGAGCAAAAAAATTTTGGATTTTTTTTCACTGTGAGGAAAAAAAATTCGAAAATTTATTGAGCTCTGAAAGATTTTTTCCCGAAAGTGAATACTTATTAATGAACTGAAACAAAAACTTCTATGACTTAAATATTTTTGTGGTAAAATTATACTCGTAGAATTTCGAGAAAATGAAGCATGGAAAATACCGCTCAAATTGCACTTTGACTTCAAAAAATCTTAGTTCCGAAACATCGAATCTTGACTGAATGATGATATTATTTTATATCGTTTATATGACCTGTTTTTTAATATAATTTGAGGAGTTAGTTTAATTAGCAGCGTTCAGTATAAATCTACATCAGCCAAAATTCGTTAGTTGGAAACTACAATTTTTGAAATCAAAGCGCCATTTTCGTAGTTATTTCAATTCTTTTTTTTTTAAGATTTAAAATTTGACCAAACATGGTTGTATTATCAAAGATTTTCTTAAGTTCATCAGCAAGGATAACCTTTTAGGCGAAAAATTTATACCAAAATGAATTTTCAAATTTTATTACATTAACTTGGAAAAAAATCAAACTTTTTTCGACCTAAAGTTTCCATTTCACGTGAGTTTTTTTCATTTATTCATATTTTTCATTTTATGTTCATTGCCTATGTAATGTCCTTATTTTTAAAAATGTTTAATTATATTTTGAACCATAATTCAATATTTTGATAATACCAGCAGCATGTTTACAGTAGCCTGAAATCGTTGAAGAAATATAACGATTTTTTATAAATTCGTGAAACAAAAAGAACTCGAATTACCGAGTGATGGTATGCGCAACTTACAGGCGCTACGGTGAAGAAACAATTGCTCTCACAAAAAAAGGTGTCAAACAAAAATTGTAGAGGATCGTCTGAATTTAAACTTTTGTCCTGAAAATTTTGCGATAGCACCGAAATCAAAGAAGATATTCGTTTTAAAAAAATTCGCAACCCTCTTTTTATTTGTAAAATCAAGTTTCAAGCAACAATTACGCAAAATACGAAAAAATATCTGATATATTAATTTGTAAAACTTCTTTTTTTTCATGAAAAAATGGTATAAACTGTTTCCTTGATTAAATAAAAAGTACGACTGTTATTGTCGATACAAGGAATCACCCCTCAATTCAAGATGGGGGATACATGACTAAGTGATTTTTTCGAAGAACTATATAGATGAAAAGCCGCGATTAAATCATTTTCAATGTCCGCTGCAATTAAACAGACTGAAGTTTATTTTAAAATGTTTTTTGGAACATATAAAAGTCTCATTGAAATTCTTTTCGAATTCTTGAAAATGACACAATTATAAATCATACATGCTTCAAATGAACTCGAATGAATCATTTATATTATGACTGTAATGTAAAGAAAAATTCTAACTGAACTCGCATCATATCAAATAAGGTTTCAAAAGTATAAGTGTACGCGTACAGATATTTCTCAACAAAATACTATCTTGGAATTTTCTTCGCAAACTGTGAAACTTCAGAAACACCTGCTCGCAAAATAATCTGAGTTGCAAAATGATAATCCGCGATTTCAGGACTATAATTTTCCTTTGAAATTGAGCGGGTTCCTCTCTAAATAAATTTCTGAAGACACATCGTACGTAAATAATGAATATAAACACGATTTTCAAGTCCACATTTTCTAGAAAATAGAAGCATTCCATTTCACTTCAGAATTGTCGAAGTTTTAGAAACACCTGCTTGAAAATGTATGCGTAGCACAGAAGAAGTTTTTGTTTCATGCAGCTAAATAACATTTTACACTTTATATGAATAAGTTCTTTTTAGAAAGGCGCATCAAGAAAAGTCGTGGATTTACCCACTACATAGTGAACGAAACGTTTAAGCATGATCTCGAAATACGAAAATATTATTTATATAATGACTTGAAATAATATACTTAGAAATACTAAAAAAATGAATAGAGCTCGCAAACTGATCAATTTTTGAAAACAAAAACTTAGATTCTAAACTAAAAAATCTTACTTGCTTCGAAAAGCTAAGAGTTGAGACAGTGAGAAAATTGATCAAACTGATTGAAGCCCGAAGAATAAAAAAAAAAGCTTATTGAAAAACTTAACTGAATAAATATATTTATATCAATAACTGTGAGCTAGATTCAGAAATTGATAAAAACTGCAGTTGGCTAGTACAGTGTTGTTTAAGTTGAATGAGCTTGAAGGTATAATTATAAGGTAGTTCAGAAACTTGAAAGATCCAAGTCACCTCTCAAACTTCAATAACCCCATCCAACTCTCAACTTGAGAAACTTACCTAAAAAATATTTTGAAATGCTTGAACTAGCGCAACTCAACTTTAAGAAAAACTGAAGTGCAATTATTCAATGTACATCTTTATGTTGCTTCCATCCCCATTCTAGCATCCAATGAAGCTATACGACTCTCGTCTGTCTCCCATTTATTTGGGTTAACTTTGACCCTTTTTCGCGCTTTCCTGTCACATAGATCGTCGTTCAGCACTAATTTGCCAATATTAATGTCTCTAACAATGTAACTTTACGAGCAAATGTACCTTAGTCCAGACAAGTACAAGTAATAGGTGAACCTACTTGCTTCTGGAAAAATAAGGAAAAAGCTCTTGCAAAAATAATCCCTGGCATTGAAGTCTCTATTTCTGATGATACAATGTTCAACAAAGTGAAAATTCTATTGAAGATATCAGAAACGCATTTCCTGACATAAAAACCAAATAAATATTATAATTCTAGCATGTGTTCATATACGCCCTTTTTACACCTTTACAAGAGTAATTTTGCTTCCGAGTTTTAATTATCTCACATCAACATCCATCTTTAATTTGGGTTCCTATCCTCAATACCATCATTGACTGAAGGAAACAGTTTACTATAAAACGAGTCTCCAGTGAAAGCAGATTTCGAATTAAGGGCTTCATAGCTCCAAATTTTGGTGTATTCCGATTATATTATTCCAAGTCATTAAAACTGATTGTAAGTGATTATGTGTGATGACGACTAAATTCATAGTATTTTCGTTGATCTCGAAGTATCGAGATTTTTATTTATTATCATTATTATTATTTTATTTTTATTTATTTATTTTTATTTTCTCTATTGTTTTCAGTAGACAGTTAGATTCAAAAAGGCACACTTGTGTTTATAGCTCTCCTCAATACGCGTTTATTTTTCAAACATTTCACGAGAAATGTGTTCCAAATATTTTTTTGAGTTAAAGTGTCAAATTTCAATATAGAAGAATCTTTACTCGACAAAGCTACATGATCAAACCGAGATGAGTA
>WSXT02189562.1:0-20004 GCA_011762715.2 Neuroterus valhalla
AAATCTCAAGAGCAGATAGATGCAAGATTTTCTTCTTGATTTCATTAACTGACAGTATACTTTACAAGATCTGATGGTTCCGGAAGGGCGGCAGAGCCCGGCAACTCAACTTTTCTTTGAATGTTTGCTTTATTTGATGAAATTTTATCTGATTTTTTCACACAAATCGTTAATTTTTTTCAAATAGTGTTACTGTGACTATTATACTAGTGATTTTTATTCGAATAGTACTAACCGCTAGCAGACGAATCCATTTTTTATCATTAAAGAATCTTGATTCTATGAGTTTCTGTAAATTCCGGAGTGCAGAACCAGTTTTCGCACTACGAAACCGCCAGGTGGTCACGCAACGGAGGCCACATTCAAACTGTCATAAAATGACAGGTAATAGGGATAGGGACCTCTAGGTTGCAGATTCTGAAACCTTGATTCTTCCTCTACAAAAGCCACATACTCCCATCTTCGAAATGGGAAATTTATTTTTGGTATTTTGGCCAGCTTTTCGGAATTTGGCTCCACTGTGCGACGGGCCGGTGAAAAACTCGTGTGTATTAAGGACACGGAGCGGCCCAAGTATGACTGCTCTTTGTATCCATCCAGCAAGTGCCATGGCATGTTTTTGGCACACGGGGATGGCTTTAAGGTTCATAACCAGTGAAAGAGCACCAATGATGAGAACAATTAATTTAACCAAATATGCTTGATGATGTCGCTGTAGGTGTTCTCTGAGATCTTTGTATCTCTCCTTTTTCTCGGTTTCCTTGTCTTTGATGTTTTAGTCGGCCGGGGCCGAGAATTCGATCACGAACATAGTTCATGTCGGGTCTTGTGTTTTGGATTGGGGCTATTGTCGAGAAATCGTAGTTCCAGTAGATTCGGCACTCCTCGTTCCCAACAATATACTATCCCCCTTGGAGCGTTCGGCATAGCAGGGTCGCGGCCAACGCCGTAAGAGCGACACAGATGGTGGTAAAGCACTCTTAAGGCAGCATTGTGTCTGTACAGATGCGTCGTTCCTGCGTGAATAGGGACTACTCAAAATGACGTTCTCTTGAGAGGCTCCTGCTATTTCTGCCTTCATTGATTTTCTACTGCTTCCAGTTTAGTCCACCCACCTATCATTAGTGGTCTACTTCGCAAGTCTCACTGCGTCAACCTAAGCACTCAACCAGGTTGTTAGCTGCCACCTTCATATCACGCTGGGATAGTTTATTATTATTGTAATGAACCCGTAGGGTTTGCTTTACTTATTCTCTTATATTTATAACCAACGCAATGAATTTTACCACAATTAATCATTCGCACACTTTGTCATCTACCTCTACGGTGAAATGCTCGCCAAAGGATAATTGTTAACTTAAATGTTAAGCAACGCAGCCGCACGTTTTCTCTCCAGCGGGATTCGAATTTTTTTTTGAACTGCTTCTAGCCTTATCACCTGCTTGTATCTCTGTGTGATAATTTCTTGAAGCATTATGTCAAAAGTGGGACCATTATATTTTGAGCTTATTTTATTGTCATTTTGACTTGCTGGATCAACCACGGCGACGGTGTCGAATTCTACGGCAAGAGCTTACCAGTTAATGCGAGAGACTGAGTGTGTGGAATGCCGGAGGTGTGAATGATCTAAAGGAAAAGAAAGGAAGGAATTGCGAGATACTTTGTCATGTGGATTAATGCTAGGGATATCCATGGCGGATCAGATATCTAGCTTGGGACAGATCACAGAAAAAAGCCTTAGAGTGAACAAAAAAGATATTACTAAGAGTAAAAATGTAACAAATAAAGCTAAAATTGCTATATATAGTGCTGTGCTAGCACCAACTGTCCTGTACGTTAGCCAGACCTGGACGTATCAAGAAAAGGACAAGAGTAAACTCAACGCGATCGGCATGTAATTCCTGCGTAATATGTGCGGTAAAACGCTAATGGACAAAGTGAGTAATGGGTGGGTTCTCAAAGAGTGTGGTGTAGGAGAAACTCTGTTTGATAAAAGTGAAAGAAATTTGCTGAGATGGTTCGGTCATGTTGAGCGAGAGGATGAACGATTGACAAAGCAAGTGTATCTAGGTAGGGTGAATGGTAGCGTACCCAGAGGCAGGCCAAAGAAGGAGTGGATAGAATGTGTGAATGAGACCCTTAAGAGGAGAAATATAGAGAGCCTTAGAAACACAAGAGCATGTATGAAAAGATCCATGGATGTGAAAGAAGCTAGAGATGTATGACAGGATAGGGATGTTTAGAGAGCACTTGCATATAAGAAAAAGTGTGAAGTCTGAAACGAACTATTTTGGATACTGATTACCGCGTGTAAGGATATCGCTTAGTGGATCCTTTTAATGGCTTCGTGAAACTCTTTGTACGGGGTGTTTGCTAGAGAGATCAGCAAGCGACCCGTGTCGGAGCTATGTTGCACAGGACGAGTGTATCGTTTGAAAGCAGAAAAAAGCTGGACTTACTTTGGTGTGTATTGTTTTTATCAGGTCTTACCTCTCATGTTGCCGAAGAGGCCTCACGTATATTCATTCTGCTAAACAATCCAATTAAAGCCTCTGTTTACTAAAAATCCCGCATCTGAAGCGAAGCTTTTGGATAGAAAAATTAAGATTAAAAATTATATTAGTTTTTTTTCTGTTCCAAGAAACATGCAATGAATTCTAAGACTGATCTAATACATATCCCTGCTTCCTTCTCATACACATCCATTGCTCGAAATTTCCCATGTCAGTTCCTTTTTCAAATCTTTCTATATCAATTCTCTATTTTCCAGTAGTGCGTGGGATTGGAACCAAACGAGTTACGCTTACCCCGAAAGGGATTTGGCCTAATGGTATAATGATAATAATAATGATAATAATTCCAAGGCAGTTTGTTAATTGAAAAAATTTTCGTTATCTGTGTCAGGCTCTGAATGTCAATAACGATTCCTTATCCAATAGTTTTGGCAATAAGCGAGCTCTATTTCATGCTTAATCGCAAGCATTTGCGCTTTTTGTCATGTGTATTTAATAACTCTGTTACGGAATCTGGTTTGTTACAGAGTTTTCACCATAAGGAAATCAATGACGCCGCGGCTCATTTTATAAATAGTGAACGCGATTTTTCTCGCTCTACATTACTAACAACTGCTGCAGTAAATGTGAGAGCTGAAAATGACCTGGTTGATACATTTCGAATTCTTCGAAGTATCGTAGGGTTAATGCTCTAGTTCGCGCTATAGTAGGATTCTTTTGCCTAAGGATTCTCCTTCGTTTCATGTATACGCTGAGTTTCTAACAGAATATGGACAGTTAGAACATATGGAATACGTTAAGGAGTTTTCTGATGGTAATCATTGTTGAACAATTTATCTTGTTTATCTGCCTATCGTTGAGGATAGTAGGATAGTGATTGTTCATGTAGATGATCTACTCTTTGGCGCTCATGAAATCTGGCTTGGAAATTGAGAACACAACTTATTTGAGGGGCAAAATTTGCCAAGCATACACGACTAGAATTTGGTTGTCCCTGATCTCATATGATCTTTACTTAATTGTAGTGTGTGTGGACCTGTTAAATCTCCTAAAGAGATATTCCTGGTTTAGCTGTTTGTCAAAATACAGGAGTTTGTATTAAAAACTTATTACCCTGACTGCCAATTTTCAGTTTTAACCCTTGAATCAGTTGTCCAGTTTAACCTTTATATGAGGGTTTCAAGAACGTATTTGAATGAGGTTCACATAGTACTTAATTTTTTTACAATTGGAAAATTATAATACGTCAATTTTTTCGTTCGAAGCGTATTTTTTGAGTTTCTCAAAATGTGGAATTTCAAAATCCTTTCCTTTAAGCCGGAGGAAAGCTTGATTCTTTTAAATTATCCCGGAAACGAAATAAGATCAAAAGACTTGGTTGAGTTATAAGAAGGTCTTTATAATATTTTATAAGAATGATTCTTGTGGCTGAATCTATTAGTTTTTAGGGCTAAATCTCCTTCCATGTCACATTTTGTGGTACTTTTTGGAGTCTTAAAAATTTTGGACACTCCAGTGTAAGCTCTTTTACCGCTGTCGTATTGAAGTGTTTTTTTGGTTTGAGTCCTCTCCCTCTCACATTCTGAAATTCTTTTTGGAGTTATTTTCTCTGCTTTCCACATCATGGGGTGATTTTTAGGGTAAGCTTTTTACCTCTTATAATAATACTGAGAAATAAATCATTCTCAAATTTCTTTTTACATTTTCTGTACCCATCGCTTCGCGATCTTCATTTCCGGGAAATGTCATATTATGGAGATGATGAATACTTCATCAGAATGAGAGTTCGTTCCGGAAAGGGTTCAAACAGAAATGGTATTATTAAGCTCCTGGCACAGTCTTTGCAGATTCAAAGAATACCAAAGATTACTCCAAAACGACAGAGGTCAGAAGACTCAATCTGAAGTGCCCAAAATGTACAAGGCACCAAAGAGTACCATAGAAAGTCAGGTAAAAGGGCATGCAGCCATCAGAATCATTTTTATGACGTTTCGAAGCCACTCAAACACAGCAGTACGCTGCGGCTGCTTACCGGACGACACTTGTATTACTATGACCTCTTTTACCTGAACAAATACTTTCTATTACCTATGGTAGTAGCTGGGTAGTGATTCTTGACTCGTCGAGATCTAAAATGTTAAGTATAGACATCCCCGGGAAGGTAACGGTTCAGGATTTTCGCTTAGTCGTGATTTCACTACGTGTTGTCACTGTTGAGCGGGAGATTTGACCGTACAACTAACATTATTGGCTGCTCAATCCATAGTGGCTCTTATTCTTCAGGTGACTATACCGAGACTCCTTATCGAGTATTTGTTTTACTCTCCCATTTACGAGCTTTGGAGTCTTCATATAGCTTCCTCCTCTATTCCTTTATACACCTCACCACTATCTGAGGGGTGGGTGTAATAGCTTCAGGTGGGTTCCAAATTACCAGGAGCAACAGCCACTTAGTACTGAGAGAACTTAGAGAACTTTAGAGGTACCGGACTCACGACTCTTTGTGGCCCGCCAAAGCTCTTTCAGAGTGCGATGCGTGAACCGTACCACAACCAGACGGAGTGGGTCCAAAGCTTTTGCCCCAGTCCCCACGAAAAACTGATAACTTCCCCTACCAAGGCCCGAAGTATGCAAAGTTCAGTTACTAGCTAAGTTCTTGCATTTTCTCATTTCAACAATGCGTATTAAAAATCTTTCACTCAACTGACACACAGATACTAGAATGATTTTAGCTTAGCCTTACTAGCATCTGTCGATTTGGCACACCTCTGTTTTCAATCGACCAGCTCATATTCATGAGGTTTTGTGGTAATATGTTTCTACCAAAAAGAGTCCCGCTGACTGTGCTACCAGGAATCTATTCCCATAAGAGTTGAATTATCCCTCATGGTGGCATGACCCACTTCAACCATTCTACAAGTTAGCCCGAATCACGGCCTACATTTTCTCCTGATATTGATATTGAGTGAAGTAGGATATCTACTTACCACGCAGTAACGCAGGCTTACCAACCCATCGATAAGCTAATGGTAGCCTGGCAGCCGTATTGTTTAAAATTGCTGAGAGTCACTGCCTTTGGTTTTAATCTGGAACACCCGTCTTGGTCAAGGTTGCTAGGTTACCTAGCTCTGCTTTCCAGAATGATACTGTGGCTCATATGCCACACGGAATTCAGCAAGCTTTCTTGTACTGAGTGCGATAAATTAAGATAGAGGACTTCGAACCTTAGTTGCTGGCTCTGAAACTCGACGCTAAAATAAAATCAATCTCGCCTTCCAAGGCATTGCCAGCATCGAGTACCATCGTGTGTACCATGCGCGCGTCATTGAGCTACGGTTCTACAGCAGCACCTTCCAAATTCCCGAGACCACGCCTTGTCACCATTCCACGTACATATAGGTGGACTGTGCGGTTCCATTGAACATTAAAGTATTTACTGGCCGCCAGCGTATATACTGAAGAAAAAATCTACAAAGATTTATTCGGCTCGTTATTCGTCTTATTCGTCTGCTACGCGAATTGAGCCGTGCATTTGCAGCTTGGTTCAGATTATCCTTCTGACGCTTTTCATCCACCTACCATCGCTTCACGAAACGCTGTGGATTACCAGCTTACTCTTACAGTAACAATGGTACCAGATTCGAGCAAACTTTAAAAAATCAAGTCTGCCTCAATTTCACGTAATTATTTGAATTTTTGGAGTCTCTAACTCCTACTAGTTCTATACCACTCTTACGAGGATTGACGAAGCCCTTGATTCACATCCAATAGAGCCATTATCGATTGATAGTAAGGATTCAACCTGTTTGACTCTAGAGCTTTTTTTTATTAGAGCACTTGCACGCATTGCAGGCTCAATATAAGTAGAGACGTGAACATTCTATCCATAAAATCGGTATTTCAGTATTGACGCACTTCTAACTAAGGGGTTCATTGTAAATCATACTCGTATTTCAAACCAATCTTTGTTTATTATTAAATGAGTAATATTGTTACTTGCATTTAAAATAATTTTTTACAGTGGTCGACAAAAATGAGTTTCAGCAACGATATAACGGCAATTCTATTCATTGCTTATTCTTACTTCAAGAATATTTTACATGGTGGGCGGTAACCAACTCAACAGCAGTCGTTATTGTTATTCTTATAATGTGTTCTACATGCTTTGTTCATCGAATGTTTTTTGTCTCTTTTCGTGATGCTCATGTACACGAAGCTGGCGGTATGTTTTGAATGTGTTGGAGTACACAATATAAGGATGCTTGGAAGGATAAAAGTTTGCCAGCCGTTGTGCGTGTGTGTAAATATGAGCGTGCACATTTCAGAGCGTGTTCCACGTCTAGTCAGTCTTCGCTAAATTCTTGAGCGTTTTTCTTCGAAATTTTTTCTCATGAATCCGTACACGCATAGCTATGAGGGATAAAGGATTTTAACCACCATTTCATTGCTCTATTGAGAACACCCTGTAAAGAACGCGGCTTCCTTGTACATCAGGTTGAATCCGAAATTTTTTATTTCAACTGATTTTGATGTTTCCTTACAGAACGAGATGATTATCGATACAGTGGTAGTGAAAATGAAGAAGATGAACCAGCTTTGGCTGGGGAGCCATCTTCTATTGTTCAGGCACCTGGTGGTGATACACTTCGTCGTAACTTTCAACAAATTCAGGAAGGTAGAACATTAACACAGGATATCGCTGCTCCAGCATCTGTACTAAGGGATAATAAACAGTCAGGAAAACAAAGTGCAAGAGAAATACCAGAACCTGGTCCCCCATCTAGACCGACAATACCTCACAGACTTATTGGTGAGTGCAATCCTACTTCAATAGTTCTTTTTGTTATGTACCGCCATTATGTTGCGAGAAAACCTTTTTTCAAGATGAAGTTGAAACTCTGATTAATTCTAACGCGTGAATATTGGCTTTAAAGGTTAAGACTTACTCACGATCAACTCAAAGTCCTGGATGTAATTGCATTTCGATTTATTCCTGTGTTTTAGCCTAGTCTGCAAATCATGTTGAAAGTTGAATTTCCGAACAACGGCTCATAAAATAAAGTATCTCAATATACGCTATAATTTTAAATACGTAAACTGTTTATCCTGACCTCATTAGCTATTACCTTATTTTTATGTTGCACAATAAATATCAAGATATAAGAACCCATCTGCCTTCAGTGGGCGTAATCTTTTTCCGCATGTTATATAGTACGCATCGATAGGCATAAACTATAAATTTTTGGTGTATTCATGATTATTGAAAAAATAGTCCAGGAACCACTGAAGCTGCTTTCGAAAGATGCCCATCTTTCCTACAATTCTACGTTACATGATTCCTAATGTCCTTGTCGATCCCCTCTGCAATAAGAGTCCTATCGATCATCTACCATCCTAATAAAACGTATTCTTTATCTTTTCATAGAAACGAGAAACTATGAACATTTATCCCTCATGAGGGATGTTCTGGCTGGCCATGGAGACGTATAATGCCGTATAAAAGAACTCTCCAGAATCTTTCAATCTTGAGACGTTATCGTGCGAGTATCTCTCTGTTAGGCACGCAAGCGTATCTCTCTGTTAGGCACGCAAGCGTATCACATTCAGAAGGTGTGCGGTGCCCTGTTTCCATACGTAAAATACACCAAAGTCCTCTATTTCACTAGTGCATCCAATTTTTTCATCGCTTCCAATATCTTTATGGTCAGCAATTAAAATGCGTTGTGTCAAATATTCTCCAAGGAGGTCTTGAAGTTAACGTAACTTTACTGCTGAAAAATCTCTTTGAAGATTAGCCTTCTTGTTGCAACAAATGTATATATTTCAGCTTGAAGTACCCTGACGGATGTGCTTGGTGCTGTGTCCAGGAATCCTCCGAAGGGTTAGGGTCGTTACGGTTACTTATTTCTTCATGCAGAGCGGGGCGTCTGCTTTTTTCACTGGAATCTACAATGCACTTTATTCCAAACTTCAACGAAATTTTCATTTTGTAACATTGATAAATTTTATCGCCCAATGAAACTTCGAATTGAATTTTGGAGAAGGGCGAAAGTTAAAAAAAAATTGACTACCAAAACCTCTGTCTTTATTTCCTCTCTTCTTCTTCATTTTGTTCAAACTTTTGGAAACAAGTTGAAAATGCTAACTTCCAAGCCTATTAACGTGTTTGTCAAGTGATTGCGAATTGGTTTTATGATATCTGAAAATCATGTCCTAATTCTTTGGGAATTTCAGGATACTATTTTGCAGCTTCAGAAGAAATGCTTATGTTGTGTTGTTTAATTCATTCGAAGGTTTTGGAATTCCTCTTCTGTGAATGTTTTGTGTTAGATAATGTTGATCTATCTGCCGATCTTCTTTTCGAATTGCTTAACTTTTCGGAGAAAAGTTCCCACTGTGACTCCTGCAACTGTGACGTTTTACTTAAAACTTCCATCCGTTTCAAAACGTCCGCAAGGAACGCTAAGTGCAATATCCACACTGAATTGTATAACTCTTCGCGGCCCCTATTGCAGTGCACGCGTAAGAATTGAATCCATTATCTCTTTTGCTACCTCGAAGACACTTTTTATGTTGGAAGTTTACCTCAAGGTATTTTACGGAGCTTTGACATTATATTCGTTCATTAAACATTTTGAGGATCTCAGAAAAGAATTGATCTTGTTTCTTTATAAATAAACTTTTACCCTACAGAGTTCAGCTCAGGTCTTAATTGTTTCTTGAGTTTTGTTTGAATATTTTGATTTTTTGGAATTGACCAGGGAGAAGTTAACGAGGAAAACAGCTCTAGTATGTATTCTTCGAATAAAAATGTGAAGAATAGCTTCGGGGAGATATTGGTAAGCGAAGTTGAGCATTTTCTCAAATTATGGGTACTGGTATTTTGATGTACTCACATACCATTTTTCTCATTAGTGGGGCAGACGTTCCATCATGTGATGAAAAATGACTTTCGTGGTTAACTGCTCCGAGGTTTGCTCATTTTAGAAGATAACTGGTCGTACACTTGAGGATACGGCTTCAAGTTTTTGAATGCTTTTGCCAAAATTTATTATGAGTTTTTATGAGGTCTTCTATCTCGGAGACAAATGATGTCTCGTATTTATTGTGTGAATAGCGGTTTTGATGCTACATGTATTGTTAGTAACAGCTTGATCTATGCATTCAGTGTTTGGGATTGTGGTTTTAAAATTTGATTGGGATTCTAAGGCTGTGGTGGGAGTCTGCCAATGTCATTTTGCAATGCTTCAGCATAAATAAAAGTTTAAATAAATCACTAAGAGTTATTAAAACATTGGTAAACAACCACCGCAGGATCCTCCTGGGAGCAACTGTCATTCAGGAAAAACGCACAATCTCCCAGTAGAACCGCAATAAACTACAACTATGAACACGTCTGACGACCGTGACTTGAGTGACCACATGCACGACAAAATCAGAATAAAGGGACATCGAAACCCTCGTGTGTCTTAAGGACACGGAGCGACCCAAGTATGACCACTCTCTGCATCCATCCGGCATATTTCTGGCACACGGGTATGGCTTTGAGGTTACTAATCAGTAAAGGTGTCGCACCTATAAGACCGCCGATGACGAGAACAATTATTTCAACCGAATATCTACCGCTGTAGCTGCTTTCTGAGATCTCTTTACCTCTCCTTTTTCTGGATTTTCTTGTCTTTGATATTGTAGTCAGCCGGGGCCGAGAATTTGATCACGAACATATTTCGGTCACGTTTGTCAAGTAGCACGATGTCGATGCTTGTGCCATTCTCCAGAATAACAGTTTCTTCCAGGAGGACCTTGCGGTGGTTTTCCAACCAATGCTTTATTCACATATTTGGGTGGTTCTTTTTTATACTTGGTGGATTTTTTTTGAGCTCTTCTCCGCTTACCCTCCAGTTTTGTTCAGATGCCCCAAAAAAATCATCTATCCCCAATTTGAGCGAAAGCTGTTAATATTTAGTGGTGGCGCGGAGACCATGACGTTCCCCATTGATTTAACATGGAAAAGGTCAGCTGATGTAACCCACTCTTATGGGTCTTCAAAGAAAACCCCATAAGTGAAAAATTGGAATTTTTCAAAAAAAAGCAAAAGAAACATCTTATGTCACTGAATTCCCGCCAGATTCGAATATTTTTGAGTACTCATTTGTTTTTCAAGAACACATGAGAATGTTCTAACAAATTTGAAAAGTTTAAACCTTTTTTCTGTCAATATTTTTTTTTTTTGTGATTTGAAGCTTTTTTCTCCCATTTTCGGACAGATTCATTTGTTATGACATTCGCATCTCTACCGCCGCCGTAGAGGGCAGACGTACTGAGTGAAAATATACTCTGTGCACCTATGTTAGCGTACTGCTATGTTCCAGATAGTCAAGAAACATTGAACAAAATTGAAAAGTCACTCGTCAAAGACATTGAAATTCGGCTTTTAATAAATCGCATTATTGCATGCACAAAGGCCGAAGAGGATTACAAGCATATGCTACATAAATTTACGGACTCAGGAGTAGAATTTTACACATACACACTCCCGAATAAATAAAATTTGGAGATAATGGTCAAAAGGATTCCTCCAAACGTCAAGCCTGAAGCTATCCAAGCCGACTTCTGAGAAGAATTAAAAAGTGATCAGTGTTGAACAGGTGTTTCATGTTGACACACCTGCCTATCTGCGGCAAGGTATCTTCTTGCAACCGCGCAAACACACACACACACACTTGGGATTGTCCACGCAGAACTCTCACAACATTTGCACGTACAGTAAATCCCGTCTCACCTCCTCAACCCTGGCAAGACTGAAGTGTCTGGCGGGACGAATTATAGGCACAGCAAAAAAGAAACGTTACATCTTTCGAAAAATGACAGGAATAGAATGTTCGAATGAAAAAATTGTTTCAACAATTTAAATTTGTTTGAACCATTACATGTGTTCTCGAAAAAAAAAAAACAAATTAGTACTCAACAATGTTCAAATCTGTTGAAAATTTAGTGAGATGATATGTTCCACCTGCTTCCGTAAGGTAAAGTATAAACTTGAATAAAGAGGTATTATTTGAATAATAATTTATGATAGATTATTATTCTCTGACGAATTCTGAACTCAATTAAACACGGAATTATGTTTATCATATTTTCGCGTTTGAATATTAGATTTACAAAAAGCTGACTTTCCCCAATGTTAAGTCATTGGGAACCTTCGTGGTCTTTGCGGCACTCCTTAATATTAAACGATTTCGCTCAAATTTAGAGATCATTTTTTTGGGCATTCAAACAAAACTGTGGGGTCAGAGGAGAGAATACGCTTGCGAAAACTAATAAGCAGTCGCGGACAATTGTCCAGGTATGGTCCCGAAGTTAAAACTCCCAAGCTAAGGTGTAAACAACCGTGCTGAAAACTGAATGGCACCTGGGTGTGGTGTCCTTTACAACGTCTCCAGGATAACGGGCGACCTTCTGGAGTATACAGCCTTGCCCTCGATTGCAGGGCTCCGCGAGGGTGGACGATCCCTTCCCTAGCTACTCGTGGGAATAAATATGGAAACACAAAACCCTTATCCAACTATTAATGAGGTTCAAAATGGTCGAACGCGCAGAGTACCCGACAATGGTTCGGCCAGTATAGCCGATCGTTCCAGGGTTCGGGGTGCTGGATAAGATGGAAAAACACTGACAAACCGGTGAGAGAATCGACTTTCTTTATGGACGGATCAACTTGATAATGACCTACTTAATTGCTATAATGCCAGTACTGTCCCTAACCACAGAGGTTACATGGCGTGCCTGCACACTCAGTGATGCCAGAAACACCCAGAACTCACGCGTCTTTCACTGCAAGTGTTAAGAAACCATGCCGTGAACCTTTCGCGAACAAGAGATGTACGCGGAACGCTTCCTCAACAGCTCCGAAAACAAGCCGCAGACGAAAATCTTGAAGCGACATTGAGACCAACTGCTGAAGCAAGACTTCCCTTGAGAGAGGATGGCGATTTTAGGACAAGGAAGAACATAACATTCAGGTTCCTCTTAAGCCCCATGATCTTGCTGAAATGGATGCTACCCTTCGTGAAGATCTTCCGAGGATTTCGACCCCTGGACCATCACTTGTTCAGTTCATAATGCGGCGAGAGCTTTGGCTGATGAAATTGAAGGTCCAAACTAACGATTGATGGAAAAACCAAAAAGCGTTGGCATCAACTAAACAAGAAAATTGGCTGAGTAAGACAAAACGCGTCCCGTGTGCAATGTGTGATTGACTACATAAAATCTGGTGAGCCTTTTACGGCAAGGGCCCGAAAGTTCGCTCATGAAATGAGGATCCATCATCACACATTGAAAATGCTAAAGCTGATGACCATCAAACAGCACATTGTTGACGAAATACGAGTACTATCTGACGCAAGGAGGAGAAATAAGAAGAGGGAGGGATGGATCAGGGAGAATCAAAAGTTTCTCGCTAACCCATCGCGCCTTTCTAATGATCCTCCTGTTCTTGTCAAAACCCCACCGGCGTTCGAAGGTGTCGAGACATTTTTGAAGAAGATTTACGAATTAAAACATCCGTTAAACAGAGGCATCACACGCTTCAAGGGGCTGTGCAATAACCTCATAATATCCGAGAGGGAATGCCCACCAATCACTGTGAGGAGGTGAAGAAAGTATCAAGGGGCACGAAGAACTTCTTCGCTGCTAGTCCAGATTGTATTAAGAACTTTTGGTGGAAGAATTTCACTTCTACACACCAATATCTGGCCCGCATCTTTACCTCATATTTAATGTCGAAGATCCCTATTCCGCAGTGGCTGGTGTTAGGACGAACGGTACTCCTACCGAAGAAATGCGACTTGTCCAACCCAAGGAACTACAGACCAATAACTTTTCTGAACACGGTGTATAAGATCTTTGAATCTATCCTGAATGACAAGATTGTTCGGATAATTGGACCTGTATGGAGTAAAATCAACGAACAACGAGGATCGAAAAGAGGCGCAGCACGCTGTCGGGAAAACCTGCTGATCGACGGGAGTGTCTGCAAAGACGCTGCGAACCACAAACGCAATATGTCGATGCCCTGAATTGATTAACAGAAAGCTTTTGATTCAACTTTCCACAGACTTATCATCTAACTGTTGAAAAGCTTATAGGTTCATTCAGTTATAGTAGGATGCATTAAGAGATTAATGCCTCTTTGAAGACCAGATTTACTATCACTTCTGGAAAACATCGTGTGACTACAAACAGGGTCACTTTTCAGAGAGGTGTTTTTCAGGGCGACGCAATGAGCCCTCTCCTCTTGTGCATTACACTATTGCCTCCATCCCTCGCACTCCGTGATTCTCATGGATACGTCTGTGGTGGAACTGATGCTCGTGAGCATAAGGTCACTCATATATTTTATATGGATGACTTGAAGATATATGTTTCTGGAAAAAACACCTCGAAGATGCTCTTAGTATCGTCGGAAGGTACACACGAGAAATCGGTATGGACCTTGTATTTAATAAGTGTGTCAAGATTCTTCTGAAACGTGGATGAATAACAGGTATAGATAAGGACCCTGAGCTTGTTGATCGATGTGCTGTTAAACACCTTAGCGCTGGAGAGACCTACAAATACCTGGCTGTGCCTTAGAGCCGCATTCAGGATACAACATCAGTAGAGCAGGTTCTCCGAAGCAGATACAAAAATCTGCTCCGACGGATTTGGTCGTCCAACCTGTCGTCGTTGAACAAGATATCTGCGACTAACATGCTTGCCGTCGCAGTTCTAATCTATTCGTTTTGGACGGTTCGATGGACGAAGAACGAGCTCAAGGCCCTTGACATTACCACGCGCCAGTTGATGCATATGACTCTCTTGGCAATGGTCAGGAATCACGAAATGAGTGGGGGAGGAGTGTTCCTTTACAAAGCCGCGGAGAAGGCAGCTGAAACCCGTGGCCTGGAACTCAACATGAGGAGTGAGGACTGTCCATTAAGATGCCTAACTCCTCAAAGCACAGTTGAAAAAAGCGGAGGCAAAAAATTCCTGTAACAGCATGAAGACAATGTGATGCATGGAAAGTTTTTTAAAATTGTAAAAGATCAATTCTTGTCACATGAGTCAACGTTTGCTTTTATCAAATCACCTGGCCTCAATTCAGGAACCGAGAGTTTCATTTCTGCGTGTCAGGACGGTGTTATTTCCATCGCAGCATGCCGTAGAAGCATATTACGTCAAGACATTTCCAGTGATAGGTGTAAAGGGAAGGAAATCGATGAGAATCAGAGGTATAGAGATCTCAGACAGCACCTAAAGCGACTCCATCAAGGATATTCGGTTAAAATAATTGTTCTCATTACCGGTGCTCTAAAAAGTGCGACGCCTTCACTGGTGAGTATCATCAAAGCCATATCTGTGTGCCAGAAATATGCCGTGGCACTTGCCGAATGGATGCAGGGAGTGGTCATACTTGGGTCGTCAAGTCACGGTCGTGAGATGTGTCCATAGGTGTAGTTAATCGCGGTTCTACTGGGAGATCGTGCTATTTTCCTGAATGACAGTTACTTCCAGGAGGACCCTGCGGTGTTTGTTCACCAATGTTTTATCTAAATATGATATGTATATATGTATAAAATATGTTTCACATGGATGACTTGAAGAACTACTTTTCTGGAACACAGCATTTGAGGCTGCTCCAAAGATCGTTGAGGGGTACACGCGAGAAATAGGTGTGGACTTCAAAGTAGACAACTTTGACAAAACTATTCTGGAGCGAGGGTGTTTTGATAGCGCTAGAGAGACCATTCGATATCCAAACGTACCGGAGAGCCGCATTCAGGATATAACGTCAACGCAGGAAGTTCTCAGAAGCAGATACAAACGTCTCCTTCGACTAATTTGCTTACTTTCGCGTTCCTACTTTGTTCGTTTGACGCGGTTCTGTGGAAAAAGCTGTAGTTCAGGGCCCTGGCTATCGTCATGCGTAAGATTATGCATATGAAGGAAGGCTCGCATATTTTCTCGTGCGTTCCGCGTTTATACCTCTCACGCCGTAAAAGCGGGTAGGAGAGATCCTCTATGGGCAGTGCCCAGGAGTAATGAAATTACTGGCAAAGGAGAGTTGCTTCGTAACGCCGCGGAGCAGATAGCCGGATACTTCGGCCTAGATTTCAACATCTTCCGCAAACAGCTCAACGTCAAGATAATGCAAGGAAACTTTTACAGAAATGTAAAAGTTAAGTCCTTGTCGATGTAGCTATCATTTTCTCCCCTCAAATCATCGACACATAGTTCAGGCACAGAGGGTTTTATTTTCACGTGTAGAAGTCTCACGTCGAAAAGTTTCCAGCAATAGGTGCAGAGAATGTCATGCCACAATCTGAGCACTTAAGTCACATACTATCTGGTTGTCCCACTCACGCAGGAATGACGTTTCTCTACAGACGTAATCTTCATCTTCCTTGCTTTTATGGTGTTGGCCGCAAACCTGCTCCGCCCAACGCTCTGAGGGAAATAGAGTCACTCATCTCACAATCGTGAGACGTGCTCATAGGTATAGTTTACTGCGGTTTTACTGGGATCTGGTGGCATTTTGCTGGTAGCGGTCGCTCCCAGGGGCACCCTTGGGTCTGTATGTTTTGCCGATTTCCTTCTTATACATAATAAAGAGAAGTAGTGGTAATAACCAGCGTATTGATATTTTTTTTTTCTTACAACAGTCGTGCCCGATCCACAACCCCCATGTCGCCCATTACCACCTACGCCACGCGACGAACCTCGCCAGTCACATAAAGTTTCCACGCCACCATCTAATCATCAATTATCTTCATCTGGAGGAAGCAACATAATTACCAGTGGACAAGCCGTGTCACAAAGAAACAGTCATGTATTTAAACCGGCGGTAAATATATTTTTTATAATACACTAGTGGCACTTTCATATTATGAATTATAGAATGTAGGTTGAATCTCTGGATAAATTTTGGTCGAATCCAAGCAATATTTCTAATTGTTATCAGTTTTGTTCAATCGCAAAAGAATATGGCATGCTTTATTTGAGGAGTCGAATTTTTCGAAAAGTACCATTCTTTCGATTTCGATGTGTATAGTCGTTTGCTACTTCTCGCAAAGCTATTAAGTTGGTAAAAATGGTATAAATTGTATTTGATTCCATACTTAAGAATATTCCCATCTTGTGTAAATGACATGAAAATATTTTCAAAGATTTGATTAGATGACTAGGTTGGTGCAGTATATTTCTGATTTGCAGATGGTAAAACGGAATCTTCTGTCAACAGATCGAGATGATTGGAATGTGGAGCTCAGGCTTAAATTGTATAACTGTTTATATGCATAGATAAAAAGCGTATATTTTCTCTGAAGGAAGGATCGCTGGACATTCCGTACCTCAGTTGGAAGAGCACTCATCTGAAAAACGAAAGGTCCTGGATTCGGAGCCTACCGGAGTATGGTGGCAGTGTTTTTCTTGAAGGCAATTGTATTCGATTTCTCAAGTGGAAAAAATTCCATCTTTTCCGATTAACATGAAATATTCTCAAAGATGCGATTACATAACTGGGTTGGTGCAGTAGGTTTATGGTTTCAAGATGGGAAAAAATACCATCTTGTCCAATTAGCATGGAATATTCTCAAAGATTCGATTGTGTAACTGGGTTGGTGCAGTAGGCTTCTGGTTTCAAGATGAGATAATAGAATCTTTTTTCAGAACTAACCAAGATGACTCAAATGAGATCTTAGATTGAAAATTGTATCACTTTGTATATGAATAGCTAGTAAAGGAAGGGTCGCTGGACCCATCCGTAGCTCAGTTGCTAGAGCCCTCGTCTGGAATACGGAAGGTCCTGGGCAAGGATCCCAGCGAGTATGAAGGCGGACCCTATTCCACAGGAAATTGTATTTGATTCATTAATTGCAAAGAATTCCATCTTGTCTGAATAGCGTGAAAATATTTCAAAAAAATGTGATTAGTCAGCTAAGTTGGTGCAGTATGTTTCTCTTTTGCGGATGGTGAAACGGAATCTTTTGTCAGAACCGATCAACGTGACTTGAATGAGAATTTTAGGTTTGAATTGTATGAATGTTTATATGTATTGCTAGGAAGCGTAAATTTTCTGTAAAGAAGGAATCGCTGGACCTTTCTTTAGCTTATTTGGTATAGTACTCGTCCGCAGAACGAAAGGTCCTGGGTCCGTATTCTAGCAGCATATGAAGGCGGCCTTCTTTTCAATGAAAACTTTATTCAATTTATGAATATGAAAAAATGTAATCTTGTGTCAGTGACGTGAAAACAATTTAAAAGATTTGATCAATTAACTGGATTGGTGCAGTAGGTTTCTTGTTCGCGGATGATGAAATAGAATCTTCGGTTAGAACTGATCAAAATCACTTATATGATAATCTTAGACTTAATTATAGATTGATGTTGGAATTAATGATTCTCTTGGTATTGCAGGCATTATCGATTGAAAGTGACAGTGATGATGATCCTGAAGATACTAGTGGAAATAATATAAGGAATGATGGGACATTACTCGCCAGTGACCCTCCAAAACCTTTGTAAGTCCAAATGTTCTAGTTGACGTTGTAAAAGAGAATGGATTTTCTTCAAAAAAATGGACTCTACCAAAAGGTGGTCATTTATCAGCAGAATTAAATTCGGGAAACGAATTATTCGTTCGAAGTTCAGAATCATTTTCCTTTGGATGCAAAAATCACGAATGAAAAATAGGAGTAAAGTTGTATTCACTTTGATGCCTTAACCCTGAAGGACGTCAAAGAACGTAACTTATACCAACTAATTTCTTGTGTGTTACTTCATTTATTCTTGACACTATCAATGAGTATAAGAAACCACCTTTACTGCTGAACTACATCGAGTGCATAAAAAATATTCCTCGCCTAAATTGCCATAAATATAGAAGTTAGCACTGACATGTTTCAGTGAAGGATCCATTGAATAGGCTTATTGAAAATCATGAATACGTATGTTCGTTCAGAATTGTGAACCCACCAAAGTTTAACCACCCTTAACTATACCGATACCTAATTCTGATTTTATTTTTTTGCTTCTAGACCAGCGTCAGACTCTTCATCGTCTTCATCTCACAATGCCTACAATTCTCATCATGAAGGTAAGTCGGCTAGAATTTTGAACAAAATGCGAAATATCGATTTTATGTCAATATTAGAAACATAGTTCAACTTACTATCCATCTCTTGTTTAAAGCAGCGACGTTTTTTATTGGGTACATTGCATGATAAAGTAGAACATTATGCTACAAAGGAGAAAATCAGATGAAAGCTGGCTCCCTCCTGTGTATTATACCATACTATTTTGCTGTTTTCACTCAATTGGCGTACTCACTTGCGTGCAATAGCGTTCGAAAAATCGATTATTTCTAATAATTGACGGATGCGTGTGTGCTGTTGACTACGTATGCGAAGGTATATGGCTGTTTTAGTAAAGTCGCGAAAAAAAATATGTACGCAACTATATAATTATAAGTTCCATATGGTAAACATTTCTGGATTATGCATGTATAATGGAGCGCGTAAAGGAAAAATTTCTTTCTTTAATTTGACTAAGAATGAAAGGTTGCTGCCAAGTGCCAAAATTACTCCTAGACAACAGCTCTGAGACAGTGCAAGTGCACAGTGGGCTCAATCGAGAATTAAATATTCAAAATAGTACGTATGTCCTAATCCTAAACGGATTCAGAAGATGTTAGACGATTAGTTTACTCTTATCCACGAGAGCTTAAAAATTTTAGTGTAAATACACAAACTGGAGGATATTTCTAAAAAAATTTTGGAGATTTTTTCGTTGTGAGACAAATACAGTTATAGCCAACTTTGTTCAAATTTTAGGCACGATTTGGATTCTAATGGGATATCAGCATAATAATAAAAATTTTAGAGCATATTTTGGATAGTTTCATTAACTTTTTTATTCAAGTTTCCACGTAAAATAGCAACTTTGGATGACAAGCGGAAAAACTTGTAGGGCAGACTTTGAAAAAGGAACATTATTTCTGAAGTTACCTTACCTAAAAAACTAAAGTTCTTTGTTAGGGCTCAAATTTCAGCAAAATATAGTCTCACTGACTGGAAAGTCATAGGCAAAATGAAGTGATTTTTTTTTTTGTTTCTTGGGGATGGCTGGCGAATTGCCATTTTGTCATTCGAATTCGGAAAGCAAAGTTTTTTTATAAAATGCCGGCAAAAAATTGGTCATTTTAATTGTAGGGTAAATGGGTATCACAGAATAATAACACGTAGGTAATTGGAACAAACAAAGGAACTCTTTATTCTCTAGGCACGAAGTCAACAAAAGCAACCGCTCTCCAGTATATGCGGACTCGCACTGGAAGGGATTGCACGCACGTAAAAGCAGCGACGCACGTACACATATAGATCGGCAGCAGCGGCGCCCACATACATACACCCATATTCCCAACACTCCCTCACGCCGTTGCTTTAGATCAGTC
>WSXT02189583.1:0-35968 GCA_011762715.2 Neuroterus valhalla
CTCTATCCCTAGCGAACACGTTTGCGCGCGCACTTTTATTTTTGATTTTACTATGGAAAAATGTGACAAAAATTTTTCAGAACAAACTAAAAATTATCGTACAATTAGCGACACATAATAAAACTCTATGTTACATAGTACAAACCAAGATATTATGCGACGTGTACGATAATTATGTGACGGTTGGGAACACTGGCTCTAATGTAAATTCTCAGGATCTTTATACATACTTATGTTCCTTTCTGATACGTATTTTGGGAAACAGCATATTAAACGATGTTTATACTGTGCTTCTTGAACATCATCGATCCCGATTTGTTTTATTGTTTTAAATTTACTACTGCGCATTTTCAGCTCAATACCGACCTTAATGCTTTTGCTTGTTCAGACATCGTTCATGTATACTTAGTATATCTCGCAAACATCATCTTCCTTTGTACTGGTACCCGAATGTGATCACGTGCACTGGAATGTCTTGGTTTTAAGTCTATTTTTATGGTTTTAAGTCTATTTTGTTCATTCTTTAGCTTTGCGGAATGGCTTATTCAAGTTTTTTTTTCAGAGATTTGAAGTCACTTTTTCCTTTTTTAACACTATTTAACCTCTGCCTACAATTTTCGCTATGGAAACTTTAAACATATGCCATGTTAACACTCAGTCTTTGCCTGTCCATTACCCGGAATTCAAACATTATTTCTTGTCAAGCTCCTATCATATCATAGCCGTCTCCGAAACCTGGCTTACACCTAACATTCCTTCTAGCCTTGTAGCACTTGACCATTACTTACTTTTCCGTACAGACATAGATGAGAGAAGAAGGGGTGGGGTCTGCCTATATATACACGAAAGTCTAAGGGGCGTACTGTCGCGAGCGAGCCCCATGCCAATTTTCCAACTGCAGAGTACCTTTTCATCGAAGTTTCTTCGGGTGATTTACAAAACCCCAAATGCTTCGTATGGACCCAAGGCTTATATTTTTGACTTTATACAAAACTATAATTGCATTATTCTAACCGGTCATTTAAATACAAATCTAAATGCCTCCAATAACTTAACTCTTTATTTGAAATCAGTGGTTTTTTCCGCAGGACTTTCTATAGTTCCCTTTAATTCTACTTATCACACAGATCACTCAAGTTCGTGGATTGACTTGATGTTTGTCAATGACTTAGACAAGGTGATCGCTTCCACTCAACGCTCAATCTCATTCCTCTGTAACCATGATCTCATCAGCATCAAATTCCAGTTCTCCATTATTCCGTCTGGCAGCAAAACTTTTATTCCCATTCGCAATCTTCCCAACATAGATGAAGCTGCATTTTGTGAGCACCTCTCTACTTATGACTGGAGTAGCATCTCTACAGAGACAAATATAAATAGCAAGGTGATTTGTTTCACATCATTTTTATCTTCGGCTTTCAATGAATTTGCGCCTCTCCATACCCCGCGCGCAGAAAACGAAACTACACCCTGGATCACTCTCTCCATAAAAGACTTGATGAAGGGAAGAGATGGTAAACGAAGATTAGCTATAAGAACTAAAAAAGCACTATTCAAGCTGAATTTCGCAAATTGAGGAACTTAGTTGAAACTGAAATCAGGGATTCATTTGACCAATATAATTACAACTCTATTAAAAACAGAAACATGAATGAAAATATTGGGCCGCTCTTGAGACGGCTTGGGTTAATTCCCACAAAACGTGAATCCGCTGCTAACAATTTTTCTCCTGCAGACCACTTAACTGCCTTTACAACTAATTCCTCACATTTGGCGAACTCTTCTCCTTCTCCAACCTCGGTTCCCTCTACTTTTGACGATACTAAATTTTTCTTCTCTGGCATATCACAAGGTACTCTGATTAAAAAACTCAATGAGGTGTGTGCAGGAAAACATCAAACAAAATATTGCAACTACACAGCTCCTGAAAAATGCGCAAATTATGAATATAGAACTGATCTTCATAATTTACAAATGGATACAAGTCATATTGCAACAGACACAGATAATTGCAATTTTTTGAAGTTCCAGATCAATAAAAAAATAAATAACACTGATTACCATGTCAAACCAAACTTCACCAAATTTCTGGGTTACGATAGAAAGAAAAAGGAAGCACCAAATCGGACTAGGGATTGCACTCAAGACGAACTGCTAGCTGTGAATAATAATGGACACAGTAGTCAAGTACAAAATAGTACTAATAAACCTATAAAAAGTATGACAAACACACAAACTCAGAACGACGATTCTACAACTCCCAAGAGGAAACGAAATTCCGGCACAATCAACTTACAAGTACAACGGGGTAGGGCAAGAAATACTGGTAAACTAAAGAATGGCTAATAGCAAACAGATTTCTAATGACTGTGAAAATCATTATGAAACTGTTTTCGATTATAATGATGGAGATCATGAGCTGGATGATGTTCAAACTTTTAATAATATTAATTTGAATACCAATTTTATGATCTTGAAAATTGATGTAACACCTGTATATACAAAGCAGAGTGGCCCTCATAATTAAAAATCGCTGAAATTGTCCCTGTATATAAGTCAAGAAATGAAAAAACAGCCTACTAGTTATAAGCCGATATCTCTGATTTGAAATATAGCAAAAATTATGCATAAAAGATTATATAATTTCAGACTTCTGTTTCCCGCGTGAATGCTAGCAGATACAGAGCACGTGTGGTGAGAAGTTTTTGGTTCAAAATTGATAAAAATTGAGGTGAGTCTAGGTAATGAAAAGTGTGGTCAGGGGGTTTGTAAGTGAGGGGGTAAATGCTGTGTGAAAGTGGAGAGGTAGATTGTGGATAGTTTTTATGATTGAGGCTGATTAGTGTGAATGGGATATTGAAGTTTGTTTGGAGTGACGTCACAGTTCGAAGCGCAGGTACGGGCTTTGGGCACCAGAGACGGTGCGGTCGAAGGCGGGGAACTGTGAGCATTTGAATGTGATAAATGGGTGACTGGAGGAGTAAAGACAGGGAAGAAAGAGATTCTGAAGAAGAGGTGTTTGGATCACAGAAAGGTGAGAAGAATGAGAGAAAGGCAAGGGGAAAGTATGAAAAAACTATAGAAACGGAAAAGGCAAGAGCGAATAGCTTGGGATCGTTGGAAAGTTTTGTAAAAATGGAAAGGAGGGAAAGGGGAAGTAGCGAGGACACAGGAGAATTGGAGGCTTCGGTAAAAACACCAAAAATGTTTAGGTCAACGCC
This sequence comes from Neuroterus valhalla, assembly GCA_011762715.2. NCBI lineage: Eukaryota > Metazoa > Arthropoda > Insecta > Hymenoptera > Cynipidae > Neuroterus > Neuroterus valhalla. The sequence continues at coordinate 3,222 of WSXT02189583.1, forward strand.
GGAAAAAGCCAAAGCCAGAGATGAGGATAAAGGACAGATGGAAGGGTTAGGTTTGAAAGAAATTAGAAAAATGATGGTGGAAGTGATGGAGATGCAGCAAAAGAGACAGGAGGAACGGGGAGAGGAAATTAAACGGGAAATAATGAGAGAAATGTCGGAATTCAGGAAAGAAATTAAAAAATGGGAGAAAGTGAGGGAAAGCCTAGAGGAAAGGATGAAGAGCCTGGAGCAAAAACTAGAGAAGCAGGAGGAGCCGAAGAAAAGAGTGAAGGAGTTAGAAAGTAGGTTAGAAAAAATGCAGAACGCAATGCAGAAAGTTGAAGGGGGGGAGATGGAGAAGGAGGATGGGAATAAGGAGGGGTTAAGGGAAGTAGAAAGAAGAATGGAAAAAAGTGAAAGAGAGGAAAGAAGGAACAATATAGTGATAAAAGGTATAATATTGGAGGGGAAAAATTTGAAGGAAGGTGTACAAGAAGTGCTAGATAGAATAGAAGCGAAGGTTCAGGTAGAAGAAGTAGAGTATAGGAAGGGATGATGGAAGAAGGGACAAGATGGCGCTGATGAAATTAAGGAATAGGTAAGATAAGAGGGAAGTTATGCTGAAGAAAAGGCAATTATATGGAAGTGAACAGAGAATAGAAGATTATTGGACACGGGAACAAAGGAGCATGCAGTATGAGTTAAGGAAAACAGCGAAAGAGGAGAAGAGGAATGGAAAGGAAACGTGGGTCAAGTATGGGAAAATAAAAATACAAAATATATGGTGGGATTGGGATGAGGAGTCAGAAAAGTTGGTAAAAAGTGCGGTGTCGGGGAACTGGAAGAGAAAGGATTAGAAAGGAGGGGAATAAGAAATAGTGGGAAGCAAAAAGAAAAAAGAAAGGAAGCAAGGGATGAATGGAAAATATGTTACTGGAATATAGCCGGATTGGAGAGAAAAGATACAGAATTTATGAGGAATTCAGAACAGCGGGAGGTGGTAGTATTGATAGAAACGTGGCTAGATGAAAAAGGATGGGAAAGAGTGAGGGGAAGGCTACCAAAAGGTTACAGTTGGCAGATTCAAAATGCAAGAAGGAGGAATAGGGGAGGCAGAGCAATGGGAGGAATGTTGATGGGAATAAGGAAGGAATATCTAGCGGAGAAGGATAGGAGGGTAATGAAGGAGGAAGTTAAAGAATTGTTAGTGGAATAGATAAAGATGGGAGGAGAGAGATGGAAGATAGTGGGAGTGTATGTGAACGGAGATATGCAGGAGAAATCTATGGAGATAAAAGAGCTGATGGGAGAAAATGGAGAAAGGATTAGACTTGTAATAGGAGATTTTAATGCAAGAACAGAAGATAACTGAGGAAGGGAATGGGAAGAAGAGCGAAGAAGAAATTCCAAAGACAAGGTACTGAATGGGGAAGAGAAGAAATTGTTGCCTTATTTGGTATTCCTTTTCTACTATTTACATCATTTACATCTTTCTTACATGTAGCTCTCCTCCTTTTTACACAACTATCTCCATTCCTTCTCCTCCTCCCTTCTCTTCTCCTCCATCTTGCCCGACTCCAACTCCTCGCATTCTTCCAACTAGTGTTCCACCTTTGCATACCCCCTTCCACACAACTCGCACATCCTCTTTTCCTGCGGAAAACAGAACCTGTTAGCGCCCTTCATGCTTCCACGTCTCATTCTCGCTGTCATTTCCTGGCTTCTTTTCTCTCCTTTCTCACACAAATACTGCGCTCTCTCCGTTGGCATAACTCACCCATATTTCTCATTATACCTTGACGCTCTTATCCTCTCCTCCCCCTCTGCCTTCTCTCTCTCCATGCCGTTCCTATTAACCATCTCATGCACCTTTCTTCCCTTCTCATGACTTCTTTGCACTTCCTCCTATTGCAAACCATTTTTTTTAAAATATCTTTCTCTCTCATCCTCCATCTTTTCCTCCCCTCTCCTGTTCATCTTCTTCCACCAACACTCCCTCACCAGCCTACTTCCCCCTTCTTCCATGAATTTCTCGTCATACTTACACGCCAGGCTACCCGTCTAAATTCTCAAACTCGTTCTCCCTGTGTCCCTTCTCATAATAAAACAAGGTGTGTTTTTATCAAACCCCAGTGTCCCTCACCCCTCCATACATTCTCGACTCCCTCTTTTAGCCTGTCTCTAACAGATAGTGTGCTAAAAATCCACGCTTCGTTTTGCACCCCATCCAAGCCTGATGCCTTCGACCTTTTTAGTTTTCTCATTTGCAACTCTATCTCCTCTTCACTCAACTCTGACCCTCCCTCCTCTCTTGTTCTTTTACTGTTCTTATCTACCTTTCGTTTGTCTGAGCCCTGGAATGTGTCTTTGAAAAACTCGCTACATTCCTTACTTCCGATCTTCTCACTTATACCCTTCCTTCGCTTCCTAAACCTATTTATTATCTTCCGCACGTCCCCCTCGGTCTTAACAACCTAAACTTCTTCCTTATCTCTACGTACTCCACTCTCTTCGCGGTTCTATCCTTCCACTTCTTGTACTTCCTTTTCACCTTTCTTATCTTCTTTTTACATTCCCTACCCAACCACGGTTTCACCATCCCCTTCTTGTTTCTTCTTAATCTTCTCTTTTGCACATACTCTGTCACCTTGACTTTTACATCCCCTCATATCTCGTCCACAGACTCCCCTTCAAAAGTCACTTCCCGTAGCTGCTCCTGGTACTTTTCTAGCGCCTGTCCCGTTGATATCTCCCTCTCACCAGTTGGTACCTCTGCTTCTCCTTGCTCTCCACAGTCCTCCCCTCATATCCGCAATATAAGAGGCTGATGGTCTGATTCTATCCTTCCTTCTCCTGCGAATCTCTCTGTCTCCTAACATCCAGGCATAATCATGACCGTTCTCCTATCCAAATTTTCCCCCTCCCTGTAGAGACCCCCTACCCCGCCATTCATGCATTAAAATCCCCTCCCAGTACGGTGGTACTGGGAGGGGGTACCATTCCCTCCTTCCTTTCGCCTATTACAACCTCCACCCTTTCTTTGATCCTTTCCATCCCATCCTTATTGTACACAGTCACAAACTTGTATGTCATTTCCTCTATTTTCACAGCCCTCATTCGCACCCCTGTCCCTCACCACTACCGTGCATTTCTTCTTCAGTACCCTCCCTGATCCCCGTTATAATCCTTGCACTATCACTACCTTTTTTCTCTACTCTTACCGCATCTTGGAGCCTACACCTAAACCCTTTTGGTAGCCTTGATTCTATCCTGCCAAACTCCTTGCTCTCTACCCTCGTTTCTACCAGTCCTACAACATCAAATCCCTGCACAAACCTCAAAAAATCCTCGTCTTTCTTTCTTTCTTATCCCTGATATATTCCAAAAGAGCACCTTTATCACTCCGCTACCCTGCTGTTCCTGCACCCCCTATTTCCTAAGAAATAAGTCCCTCTGCACTTCTCTCAAATCTTCTTTTTCCTCATCCCAAACCAGCATTTTCTCCTCTATTTTTATTTTCTGATATCCCCCCTCCCCCTTTACTGCTCTTCCTTTACTGCTCTCCTTTCTAGCTCTGTCATCCAGCAGCTTCCGAATTTCTTTCTCCTTCCATGTCAGATCGTGATCGATAAATACCTTCTCATCCCTAATCCTGCTTGTACTTCGCATCATCGCCAACTTATCTTGCATATACTCTGTAGCAGCGCTTCCATTCCCTTCCGTTCTTCTCCGCTTCTCAACTTCAGCCTTATCATCACGATGTTATTCCTTCTGTCCTCCCATTCTTAACTCCATTGTCCTTATCCTTTCTCTCGTCTCCACCTTCTCCTTCTCGTACCCACGCCCTCTTACTTTCTCTTCAATCATGTTCTCTACCTCGTTCCATATACTCTCCCGCTCTCCTTCCTTCCTGTAACCTTTTCTCATATCAAACCTACCCTCCACCTCCCGAAACGTTTTGTCTGTCCTTTCCATCCATGCCCTTATTTCCCCCTCAACTGTTTCATCTCATCTCTTTCCTTCCCTACCAACGCTGCCAATGTCTCTAAACTTTTTTTTTCTCTCTCAGATCTTTTATCTCTCTCCCATCCCTCTTCCCTAAACCTTGGGTCTTCCCTCGTACCCTTCACTTCCTCCCTAAGCGCCCTAATTTCTGAAATTAGAAACATTACAGTCCCTCTATCCGGCTGCTCTCCCATTTTCGTAGGTGCCTTGCGGTCCCTACCGCTTTGCCTGTCTGACAATCCTTGCCTTCACGTTTCCCTCGCTCTCTCAATCAAGCCTTTCCCCTTCCTTCGCGTACCGCTAGAAAGCAATCTAAGTATCACGTAGACTTATTCCTTTCCCGCCCGCTTCGCTCCCAGCGCTCTCGTTGTTACCCTCAGCCTGAAGTTTGCCTACTCTCCTTTCGGTAAGGAAGACTACTACCACTGCGGTAACCCTCTCCTTCCATTCTTACTTTTGCCTTGATATCACTTATCACCTTGCTTACATCTTCCTCTCCTGTTCCGCTGTTTATTTGAACAACCTTGATTACTACGTTTTTTCTTCTCTTCTTCCGTGTTTTTCCTTATCCATCTTTCTATGTGCGAGAATCTCTTATTTCCATTCTCATTATCTGCTGCGACAGTTTTTCACACAGCCGTTCCCGTACTTTCCTCCTGTTCTTTCTGTCGATTTCCTGTGTTTTCTAGTTTTTTTCGAATATTATCTTCTTCTTCCATCCATATTGTAACCTTATATTCGAATTTCTTCCGCAATTGCCGGACCTTATACTTGAGTTCTTTACTTGATTCTTCTGGTTTCTCACACATCTTCTTCCTGAATCTTCATCATATCACCAAAAAACTTTACTCCAAAATCCTCCTTCTTTTATTGCCATTTTAGGTGGGTGCTAGCCGCGCGAGAAAATATCTTTTTAACAGCGTAATTTTGGTTTCGTTTCGCCAAAAAGAAGACTACGTTCTAAAAGTCTCCAGTTAATTAAAAATGATTGAGTGTCAAATGGGGACGAATCAAGTAACCCGATTGGACCGAGTCTAAATCCAACAAATTTGTCAGCCTAATTTACTTAAGCTCATATAACTCGGGAAAAAACGTATACTCTCAGGGCAGAAGGTTTCTTGAGAAAAAATTTACTTCTTAGAGGCGGCAATCTTCTAACATGTTTTCCAATGAAAATCTGAACTATCAAACAACATCGAAGAATAAGATTATGATTAATATATTATGACTTTCGTTATATCATGAGGTCATAATTCTTCACGGGGTGAGTGCAACTTAAAGAGAGCCAAATTGCTTGTGCCTAATTCCCAGGAGGAGACAGTCTCCAGTTAACGACGGGAACTGGTTGTTTGAGCGTGGCATGGGTTGTCAGAACCAACTCATATTCCTGTTCTATTTTTCGCATACAAACAAGTAAATTCAAATGAAACTTTCTGAGTTCCTTTTTAGAACCCAACACCCGATATATAATTTCATTTGTTTCAACATTGTTTCGTGAAAGTTATTGAAAATTTAAAAACTACAAAATTTCTGTTTGTCATTACCTGTTATTCGTGAAGTCTGCATTTGTGAAAATTGAACAATGTCAATATAAAACACTTTAAAAAATATAATATAAGTCGAATTCAATAAAAAGACTCTTTCACCACTAAACTAGAGTTGCGGAAAATAAACGGGATTGTGAAATCGCAAATTTGGATACTGGTCTGTCACGACACTCCTAAATCAAATTTCGACGCCCGCTGACAATATAGTTCTATCGCAGCGATCAAAGCAACAAGGTTCTATCTTTATCCAAGTTCAAGAAGGAACTATCTCGTTGATTTATCAATACATGATGCTTCGATTTTTTAAAATGTTTTATGATCTCCAATTTCTCGATTTATGAATTTTTTATTTCATGAGCTTTGGCGCGGTTTCTTCACTCGTCATCCAATAGAAACTTGATTTGTTCATTGTCACTCATGTAGTATCGTCCCGAATATTAGATTATATTATATTCTGTGTTTTTCTGTTGACAGATTGACGTACAATTATATTTCTCGAACCCAAAATGTGATATCTTATGAGATGTTGAGGCCCCTGCAATTTTTTTGAGGTTTCAACAAAGAAAAATAGGTTGTGCCTTTTTATGAAATTTGACTCATAATTTTGTCATATATTTTATATTGACATTGTTCCATTTTTCCAAATGTAAAACTTTTCCAGAAAAAGGCCCGCATTGTGTGCCTTAACGTAGAAAGAAAATTTCATTAAAGAAAATCGATGTTGAACCACTAGAATCTTATTTAATATTTCCTGATAAGGGACCGATAGACCGAGGAAAAAAACAAATTCCTAGAAACGTTATAGTTTATTATATATATTTCTATTTATCACACGTTATACTTGTTTGATTTATATATAATCTCATGTTGACACGATTTAGTCAGGAGTTAACTCTTGGTTAATTTTTTTTGCTCTGTTCATCATAAAGTCTTTCATTTGGTTCTTATTCCCGGAGAAGTTATTCTGATATTTCTCATCGTTTTTTGCTCTTATTTGTTCCTCACTTTCTTTTTTCACATGTTCTTTGCAAACTGACACTACGGTATTGGTTTCCGTGCAACCAATGTCCCCGTGCGGTGGATCTGCTCAGAAGAACCCTCTCTGCCACACAGTGTTCTTGAACTCGATAAACAAGATTTCAACAGCCCAGAATGGCCTCTCGAGGCACCGCGTCGTCTCGTCTTCGTGTCGTCATGTCCTGTTCGTCGATTAATACATTTATTCCATCGATTCACATTTATCCTCACTTTCATACCCATCGCCTTCACCAGCTCTCTCCATTCACTCATCTTCCAGGCATCCGTCCGCCTTTTTCCCTCGTAGGATAGCCTCTACGTATGTCGCAGTCGCCGTCTAGTTATCCTTGTTTTGCAGCATCTTTGCCACGATGTTTTCCGGCGCGATGCTGCCTATTTTCGTCTCCAGTCGTTGTCTCTCCGTATTCATATGACCACACTCGAAGAATGTGTCCATGCGTTGTCTCGTTCGTGTCCGTTGTATTTACAGTCAGGGCTGTTTACTCGTCATCGATCGTGTAGGTATTTCCTGAAGTACCCGTGGTTGGTAAGAAATTGAGTCAGAGGGAAATTCACTTCCCCAAAATCTCTTTCCGTCCACGGCCTCAGGTCGCCGATAAGCCGTCTCGTCCCTACGCCGGCCGAGCCCGTCGTCCATCGTTCGTTCCAGTCCGTCATCGTCCTCTTCCTTTCCTCTGTCGGAGCCTCTTTCCTCGCTACGTCTGCGTTTCGTTCGTACACGCGCTTCCGTTCTCTGGCAAGGAGGTCTATTGGAACCACGCCTGCCACCACGTTCTGTAGACGCAGGTGATCCTCAACATCCCCCGTTTTTGCACATCTCTTAGTCGTTTGCCGTATTTCTCAACCTCCAGCGCGTCGGCCCGTACCTCCGCCCCGTACAGCATGATCGAGTGAGTCGAAGACATTAGTAGTCGTCCCTTCATTGCCTTGGTCCAAATGTGTTTGCCATCAGGCGGTTGATAGCAGACGTCCCCTCTGCCGGTGTCCGGGCTGTCTCCTTTATGTGTGACCAGAAGGTCAGCTTAATATCCAAGTTCAACCACAGATACTTAACCGTCCTCCTAGTCAACACATGTACACCTCCGACTGACATTGGAATAAGGATGTTAATCCTGCTTCCCGTCAGAAGGATGAGTTCTGTCTTTGCCAGTGCCAGGCTCAGTCCGTGTCTAGTCATCCACCCTTGTATTCGAACCATGGTGCGTTCAGTAATAGGTGTGCAAGTTTTGGGATACGCCCTGTGATCACCACTGCCACGTCATCGGCGTAGGCGATGGGCTCCACCCCTGTCGGCATCTGTAGTCTCAGTAGTCCGTCGTACAGTAAATTCCAGAAGTCTGGACCCAGGATTGATCCTTGGGCTACTCCTGCCGTCATCCGTCTGGTCTCCGTGCCGTCTGTCGTCTCGTACTTAATCCGTCTGTCTCGTAGGTAATCCCCCATCAATCGCACCAGGTATGGGGAAACTTGAAACATTTGGAGTGCCTTCAGTTTGTCTTTTCATCTAGCGGTGTCGAAGGCGTATCGTACGTCCAGTGTCGCAAGAAGCACTAGGGTCCTCGCTCCGTAACAAATGCGCCTCGTCCGCAGACAGACGTTTTTTACCCCGCGTATTGCCCCTATTGTCGAGCGACCCTTTCGGAATCTGTGCTAATTGTCTGCCAGTCCTCCGTTTGTAGTAACCGCGTCCGTCAGTCTCGGTTTCAGTAGCGCTTCGTACAGTTTGCTCGCTGTGTCTGGAAAACTCAGTGGCATGTAGGCAGGCGGGCTATTTGGCTCTCCTCTTCCTTTATGCAGGAGAACCAGTCTGGTCGTTTTCCATCTTGTGGGAAAGATGCTCGCCCGCACGACCGCGTTTTGCATGTCCAGAAGGAGTTGTGGGCGTACCCCCGCGATCCGTCGAAGGATCCCTCCCGGTATACAGTTTGGTCCCGGAGCCTTACGAGGCTTAAGCGTGGACATGGCTTCGTTCAGCTCCGCCTCGGAAAACTCCGGCACTGTCGTCTCTCGTTGTTCAGTAGTGTCGTCCGTCACTGGTTGGTTCGGGAAGAGTCCGTCTACTATTTTGTTCATAGTGTCCCTGTCCTTTAGTTCTGAGGGGTCCAAAGCCCCTGGTTTCTTGGTCACTATCTTTTAACCCAGTCCCAAGTAGTCCCGCTCCACCTTTTCGCAAAGCTGTCTTGTTTTGCTGTCCGTTTTGCAGTTGACCCAGCGGATTTTGATTCTGCCCTTCTTGAGCAGCATCTAGGCTGTTTCCTTGTTAACTTTACACACTGCCATAGATATGTAGTTCTTGTTAGGTCCGAAGATATGTACCTAAAAGTCCTCGTCTTATTTCGTCTCTGTTTTCAGTGCGTCTTTGACGTCGTCTGCATTCGTAACACAGTCCAAGTCCAGAATCTCCCGTGTCTGTCTGTGCGTTAACTCCTGTACGGTCCTGTCTCCTCCAAGAGTGAGCCGTATCTTTTCTTGAAAGTTTTGTCTCTCCTCTGTAGCGCTGCGGGAGCGCATGAGGAGTCCTCGGTCCTTTGTCTTCCGGTAACCTGAGATGCTAACTTTTGAGCTCTCAGGATCAGTGTCCTTTTTCAGCCGGCGCAGTGTGTCCGCGTATGTCTTCCCGTGAGCGAGGCGGACCAAGACAATGCTGGTCCCCCCTCTTTGGTCAACGGCAGTCTTTCTGCATCGTGTCTTTTTCCTTTTTTTCTGTTGTGCAGGAGTAGTCACCATCGGTTTCCCTACCGCAACGTACGTTGACCGTCTAGTTGGTCTGCGATGCTGCCCCTCTTTTTGTCTTGCGTTTCGAGGGAACCCTGGTCCAGTCTTGCCCGTCCGCAACCCTGGCATAGGTTTCTGACTGCTCGGGGCTTGTTCCGGTGGATTCCTTCTCCCTTTTCTGTCCATCCGGCGTCTTGTTTGCGGCATTTTCCAGGAGAGGACTCAGGCGGTCACACTCATCCCAAGCGATTTCCGTTGCCTCTTTTATTGCACTTATAACTGTCATTATATCAGTGCTTATGTTTCTATGTATCTTGATGCGTGCCTCCATCACTGCGAGGGCCACGTCAATTTTCTTGAGCTGCTCCTGGAGAAGATGAAGGCCTTTAGTCTTCTTCCCGCTGTCTGTCATCTCGCCGTACTGTTCCGACATTTCATCGTCTAGGGTGATCGTCATCGTCATTGATGTGCTGGGTGCACGTGGGACTTCTGAGAGTCCACGATGCTCCGCGCATGCGGCACTGAGGAGTCTGCATTTTCTTATTTGCTTTATCCATCTTTCCCTGCTCTTTGATTGTGTGCATAAGTGTCGTGTAGTGGTCAGAGTATTCATCTTGATTGGCTAGGCTAGTGACCTTTCCTGAACCTCCTTAATGCCAGAGCGCTCCGACAGTCCGGTAGCCTCGGAATACAATAGCAACTGTACGTGTACAGCCGGTATCATAAACGTCCCTAGCCCCTCCCCCCCCCCTCACCATTCTAGCTTTCGCTATACCAATGTGCGGGGCGGCCTCCCATGTCAGCTACACCGGGTTCGGGCCCCATCCTATTTGCGGCCCAGCAGTGCCTTCTGGTTCTAACGCTGTACCCTCCGGAGTGGGAGCGCACAGTATCATGAGGAGGTCCCCTCCTGGTCACCTCTATCTCCCTCTCGCGATGTATATCTGCTGGACCCAATCTGCCTTTCTCATTCTCTCTCGAGAGGTACTCGTTTATAGAGCCCCCGTCTCACGCATTCATGAGGAATTCACCGTTAATAGGTCATCCTTTTTCTCGTTTGCTGGTAGTACCCGTTTAAAGGGCCACCCATTTGTATCGCAAGAGCTGATGTGAGTACGTGTGAGTGCGAGTGATGAGTGGTTGAGCACATCAGCAAGGTACCACTATTCTTGCGTCGAACGTGGGCCATTGCTTCGTCTTAGCCGTGTCCGTTATAGCGTTGTTGCTGAGAGCGTTGACGCGACGGACAACGTTTCCACCGGGCACGAGGCTTGGACGTAGGAAGCAAGTATTCGCAGAGTGAGTAACCTCCCACTCTGCCAGCTCGGCTCTATATAGCACAGTTGGTGCAATCCCAGAATTGTATATCGCAATCTAGTCACTCACTCGCTTCACTAATATTATATATTGCTTATATTGCTTTCAGAGGTCAACGATTCGCTCCAAATACTCTTTCAAGACATCCCAAAGTTTAGCTCCATCCAACTTGTCAAAAGCTTATTCCAGATCAACAAATGTAGAGATAGCATTTTGGTGCACTTTCAAGTTTTTTTCTGTGATTTTCCTCGAGCCTAATATCCGATCCGCACACGATCTCTCCATCATAAATCAATATTGAACTTCTCAGATATTTGTCTTGGTTAATCCCATGACTTTATCAATAAGTATTTTGGTGGATATTTTGCCACTCCATAATTATTACACTGGGCAAAATAATCAAATATGAGCCATATATAATATTTACTATGGTAGTTATAGAATATTCCAATATAAATCATAACAATAAAATATAAAAAATTCAATTAACTCGTAATCTTTTTAAAACGCGCATTTTTGTACAATACGCAATTGTGATGAAAAACTTGAATCGTCGCGGAAGAATCAACTTTTTCTTCAAATGCAAATTGCACATAAAACAATTATGTTCCATTTTCACAACTTCCTAGTTCGTAATAAACATCTGTAATGACAGGCCTATGCAGTTCTTTATTGAGTTATATGAAAATTTGGGCAGCTTCGAAATTTTTATATGTATAAAATTACTGAAAACTATTTTAATATATAAATCCAAAATCATGACATTTTATATTTATAAGATTCTGATCAAATTTTTTTATTCTTGATTGGAATAAATAATTTTTCCCCTGATCTCTTTATCTGAAAGGGGAGGAAATTTTTTATTTTCATTCCAATTAACTACGTTAATTTATAGAATTGCTTGAACCTAATTATTTTCAAACGCGCATGATGCACGCGCATTCAAATAAAAAATGGATTCACATTTGAATTATACGAATTTTGTATACACGAATTCAAATTTATAAATTATTCTCGAACGTTTTATTTTCCATATGTTCCCACTTTTAATGTAAATTGCACATGACACATTCCTTATTCCTATTATTATTATATATTATATACATCTGTGTATATATTATAGAAATACTCTATTTGTTATACTTTCATATACATCTTTGTAATTTATTCGGTTTGAATATACACACGAGTATAAGAATCTGAATTACAAGATTAAATCAGCAATTCAAAAAATGCGCGCAGTTGTTAAATCTAACTGAATAGTGCGCAGACGCGTCAGTAAAGTAATGCTAGTGTTGTGTTCATGAAATGACGATCCTGTGGATTTCGCGCATCGCATTCGAAAAATAGTCATTTTCAGCATTAATTTTTCAAGCTGTACTTACAAAAGTTATACGATTACAGAAAAATGTGCTTTGAAATATATATTTTGTTGGAAAAATTTGCTGACCTAACCTCGAAGTCGAGAAATCTGAAGCCTCAAATTCGGTCAAATTTTTTATTTTCTAGGCACCCAGGACCCTGCAATTGAAAATTTGATTTTCAACATTTGGATGAAGAATATTTGGTAAGATTGCAGGATAGCTCGTACCCTTGTTTCCCTCAGATATCGAAAAGCGTTTTTTACATAGAACTTGGAAAAAGGGGTTGAAGATATGACCAGTCACTCTTTTGCGACTTTTCGAACCCCTTTCCCCATGTTCTCTCTAAAAAAACACATTTTTATAACTAAGAAAAACAAGGGTACCAGCTTTTCTGCAATTTAAACAAACATTTCATTTTTTTTTTAATTTTCAAAAGAACTAAAACAATCTGCAAAATTACAGATACGGAAGAACTTCGACACCTAGTTGTGTTGCTCGAGGATCGAATAATAGGAGACTACAAAGTAGAAGACCGAGAGTGCTTGCGAGCAATTGAGCCTGAAAAATGGCCTGAAACATTCGATCAATATTGGAAAGATAATAGGTGTTTAATAATAACAACATTGCCAGATCAAGTGACATGGTTCCTTGGCTAAGCAATTCGATACTATCCGCAGGTTAAATCCACATACCCGTTGGACAACATGAATAATGAGCATTAAAAATGTCTTCATAAAAACTGTTCTTTTACTGATTGAAATTTTCTCTCTCTAACAGTCGGAACTTAAGAATTCAAGGAAGGAGTAAGCTCCCTGGCGAAGCTACTGGCAATCCAGGAACATCCTGATCTCTTGTTGACTCTGGAAGCTTGCAGTGCAACTGTCTTACAAAATACGAGCGCCTTCATCCCAAAGGCGAACCTTTTCCCGTCTTGAATTTGGAGTACGGCTCTGATTTAGGCGATCCACTTTTGAATAAAACCGCGAAAATTCCCAACCTCCTCTGCATTCAAGATTTCAAAGATCTGCAGACTAAAATTACGAAGCGATCATCAGTATTTAAACTATTATTGGTAATCCAAAACGGATACGAAGTTGGAGAAAATTGGATTTTAGAACCTGCTGGTATTCAATTTAGTTGAAGATAATCACGTTTAGTTATTTTTTCTGAAGAATGTACTTGTGAGTGATTTTTTTATACTTTCATAATTTGAATAGCAACTTGTGATATTATGCAAACTAGTAGTCGAAATAAATTTTGATATGCAATTTCCGCAACTCTTTACCAGGAAATAAATAAGAGCCCATTGGAAAGAGACAATAAATATTTATTGAAATGACAAATTGGATTGGTTTTAAATTTAACAGTATTGTTAGTATTTTGTGGAAATGTCCCAAATTTCAGCACAGAGTTAATACGTACAAATAATGTGCAATACATCATGATCAGCAAAGAGCATTTACATTAAAAGTTTTGAAATCGCTACTCATTTTCCTATTGTAAAAAACCATGGCAGGAGGGCAAAAAATATAAATGAATCTTATTTTATTATCACAGTAATTTTATTCAAATCAGAATGCAGGGTGGCGAGTTGACCGGGAAATGGCCGGGAATTTACTTGACCTTACTAAGACTATTAAAAATTCTACCGAGTAGTGGTAAAAAAAATCTGGTCCAGTTGGCCCGAAATTCTCGTACTCTTCCTGGTCCAAGCTTGGGCCACTTTCTGGTCGATTAAACCAGAAATTCGTCCATTGGACCAGAAAGTCAGTCCATAAGTACAAAATCGCAGGTTTCGTCATTGATTGGACCCGAATTTCGGTCCAAGGGATTTAAAGTGCATCATTTGATTGAAAGAATGTAACGGTCCTTTAATCTGATTCTCAAAATATTTAAATGTATCTATACGTCATGAGAGGGAGAATCTCATTTTACATTATGAGAAAAACGTTTTGCGAATTCGTTATTCTGTGAAACTTTTTTAGCTGACTCAAATTTGATAATTGAATGGATGATAGCCCGAACCTACAAGAAGAATTATTTTCTTTTGCTTTCCCTCATTTATCTGACTTGAGACAAAGAATTTTAGGTAATAATTATAGTTTCTATTTCAGGGCAGGGAGTTCCAGTGAAGAAGTAAAATTTCACTTGGAACAGGAAATTTTTTACATGGAACGGGAACTTCTCAAACTAATTTTAGTTCGGACTTAGAAGACAGTAGTTTAAAAAAAATGGTTCCTCCAATTCAAAATTCGTCACAATTATGATAGAAAAATTGTTTACATTGTTCATTGCAAATTCATCCTCCCTGAGTTAAAAAATCAACTGAAATGTCATCAATATGATTAGAAATCGATTTTTTAAACTGAAAATTCAATGGTTTCATTTTCGGTTGAAAATTGATCTTTTCTGGTTCGAAATTCGACGATTCAGTGAAAATTCATCTTTTTAATTGAAAATTCAATTATTTCGTTGGAACTCCACGCATTTTATTGAAAAATATTTTTTTTTTTTTGGAGGGAATCATCTTATTCTTCGGATGTTAATATTCTTCTTCACGGTTGAAAATTCAAGTTATACAGTCAAACATTTTTCATTTTAGCTGAACATTCATAAAGTGGAAAACTCTTATGTTTGGTTGAAAATTAATTTTTCAAGCCAAAATTGTTACTATTCCATTTTTCAGAAGATGTTTATTTTTCTGGTTCACATTTCGACCATTCTGTCGAGAAATTTCATTTTTTGGTTAAAATTTCATTTTCTCTTCAAAAATTGAAGTATTTTAGTTAAATGTTCATCATTTTCGTTAAGAATTCGTCTTCCTAGTTTAAAATGTAACTACTTTAGTTGAACGTTTACAATTTCATTTGATTCTGGATCATTTTGTGTATAAATGTAATAATTGGTTTGACAGTTTGTTTTTTCTGTTACTAGTAATTTTTGTTAACTGAAAATTTAACCTATTTCAATTGAAAATCTCATAGTTTCAGTTAAAAATTCATTTTTTTAGTGAACCGTCCTTTGAGTAAGCCCTTTCAGTTAAAGATTCTTTTTTTTTAGTATAAAGCACTTATACTTGGTTGGAAATTGTTTCTTTTGAACTAAAAATTTTACTGTTACGTTTTTGGTTGGAACTATTTTTTGACTTTGAAATTCGACTATTTTGTTAAAACATCATATTTTCTCTTAATAATGATTCTTTCTATTCAGAAATTATTCTTCTTGTTGAATATTCACCTTCATGGTTGGAAGTTAAAGTGCTCCAGTTAAATATTTGCCTTTTTATTTGGAAATTTATGTTATAGTTTCGAAATTTAACTGTTCTGGTTGAAGATTCATAATGTTATCTGGAAATTCATCACATTGGTTGAAAACTGAACTATTTTTCTGGAAATCTGTTGTTTTTTTTTGTTTTTGATGTAAATTGATTTCTTCAGAAGTAAGTTCAACTGTTCCAATTTTCGTAAAAAAAATATATTTAAAAATTGGAGCATTCCTTTCAAAATTAATTTATTTTGCATTGTTTGATCTGTTGTGTTGAAGGATGTTTGGAATAAATGTAATGAATGAAGATATATGCTTGCGTGTTGCGACAAATTTGCATTCGTTACTTCTAGTAGACCGAGAAAATTGAAAAAATTGACCGTGAAGAACCGGGAAATAAACGGGAATTTGAAACCGTCCGCCGAATCACCACCCTGGAATACTACTCAGTCAAATTTCCTGCAAAAAACATTCCTGTGCTAATTAAAAAATAAAAGAACCAAACGAAAATTTTCGCTGCGGCATACCACTCTTTGTGCTTGGAATTCCAAGATACCTGAACGGTATCTAAGTTAACACAGATACTTTATGCCCAAAAAGGTAAAAACAGAACGTGTGTGCGTTTAGATTGAACGGAATTTTTTTTGCGCCTTATAAAACCTTATAAACTCTATAACCTTAATATCTTCTATTCATTTTTTTATTTAACAAATTCAAATTATTTAGGAGTAGATAATTTTCTTTTGAATTGATACCCCTCTTCACAGATTTTTAATAAGTGTAATCAGAACTTGAGGTAACCTAGTTTTTATACATCGATACGGGGTTTAATAGATTGAATACAGGACCAGATGCCACAGCCTTTGACACGCCTTCACAATACTATTTAGAAATAAGATCCGGTTCCATGGATTCCCTCCTTGCACAGTTCGGCTTATCAGTTTTTTCCTTCGACGAGGAAGCAAACAAGTACTGGAAGAAATCCTCGCTTTTATCAATCATATATAGGTGAATCATATCGATCTCTCATTATGATTCCAATTTTCTTACAGGCACAATCAACAGTCATACAAATTCTACATATTTCCACGACCTCCTAATCGAAGAGCTTTCGATGCTTTCCTTACAAATTTATTCAACATAACATCACAACTTTCTGATTCAAATAATAATAGCAACTTTTGACTGACCCGACGATTCCAAAGGAGAAAAACAAATTTCCTGAGACAAACTAGTCGAAACGCAACAAACCAAATGTTGATAATACGTTATATTTGATAATCAAGTTTTATATCGCTTCATAATAATAATTTCACATTGTCTTTTCTCTCAAATCTTCGTTTCTTCAAAGGAAATGCCTAAATTAAGTTAAACTCACTTTATGTTAGGATGGGTCGAGAACAGATTTTCTTCGAGATGGGTTTTCATTCATCAAAATCGAATATTTCGCATCAGATTCTGAAAAATTCTATATCTATATGGTTTTTTCTCGAATTTTGAAGGGGATTTGGTTATTTTTATACTGTTCACGTAATAAAACCTGATCAAGGTTAATGTAAATTTAATAAAAATGACTAAGTGAGACTATTTTTTATTATCATAAATCACAAAAGAATAGAATACAAAAAATGCAATATAGACTAGATTGCCTACAATTGATGAAAATATCGAGCTCATCATTGATTCAATATTTCGATGGAACTTGATATTTTCGTTAACTCAAGCTAATATAGTGTAAGTAAATTATTGCGTATTCTTTGATTTATAATTTTTAGTCATAAATGAGTCTCACTCAGATATATTTTTCTTAATATACAATAATTTTTTTATATCACGAAATGCATAGAAAGGGCGAACTTTGTTCCATAGCCCGGAGACCTTCTAAATTTACAAATTTATTCAGATATCATTACAACTTTCTGATTTAAAACATAAAAAAAACCTTTGCATTGACTGCCGATTTCGAAGAAAAAAACCAAATGTTCTGAGCCAAACTAGTCAAAACGCAACAACCCCAATGTAAATAATATGTTAGATTTGATTATCGAATTTTATATTGCTTTATGATAATAATTTCGCATTGTGTATGGTTACGGAAATTTTATACAAAAATAAAATCTTTTCATGTGCATTTATTTGTTCATTTATTAATTAATAGTATTACTCATAGCAATGCCAACTAAAAATTTCAAATTCTGCGAGAATTTAGAGACCCACATTTGACCTTCACGCGTGCGACCAATTTGAGACTTGCACTTGACCGTCACACGTGCGACCCGCCATGACGTGCGAGTCAGATGAACCTCAATTGCGGACACATCTGTCTGCTCAGGTGAAGGCACGCATGCGACTTTTTTCGCACGCGTGCGAGTCAATACGCCATCAATGTGCCAGCAAATTGTTATCTAGGGTATACCTCACCATCATCCGTGACATTTCCAGAGGTACTACTATCCCACCGACAGCCTCACCATTCTTCATTTTTTTGATTACGGGAATAATGTCGTCGATACGGATTCTCGTTCCATCAGCTGCATCGGAATCATCTACCGTATCGTTATCTGTGTCACGGATGTTATGCTCCATGGCTTCATCTTTATACTCACTTACACTCACTCAAAGAGTCTTTAACTTTGTCTGAATCCTATACCATTTCACCATCAACATACTTAATTCCGACCACCTCAGTGTAGTCCGGTTGTTAGTTTAAAATACTTCACACTTTGTGATAGAAGGATTCAGTTGGGCACGATGTTAGGTGGTACTCCATACTATGTTTTAAGACTTGTAGCCACGACCGGGGATCGCTGGATTTGTATTGTGAGCTGCATACCTTCAGGGGTAAATTCATGGAAAAACCTATTTATATGCTTGAATGAATGTAATCTTGTTGTATAATTGACTTAGTACAGCGCAAATTAGAGACTTATGAGTGAAAGGGGGATGCTTCGTCTGTATTTTATTCCAGCCGCCCATATGTGTACGATAACCTACCTTCAAGGCGTACAGTCGCCGGCATATAAACGACTCGGGTCAATAATAAAGCGTGACTTGAACGAAGCGATAGGAGATGTATATGTGATAGCGTATCATGGCTTATTCAGGTAAAATTTCCACCACAGAAACAGAGTTCTGTTCACTTAATTTGCCTTTGTATGCACTGGCAATGATTCTAATTACATACCTTTTTGCAACCACACCGCACTTATTCCAAGTGAGTATTTGAGGCAATTGGTATAGTTATCTATACTCAGACCCAGTAAGCTCCTTTCCCCTCCCGTCTTTGCTCTGAGAGGCATGCCAAACGTTGCTGAAGTTCTAGTGCAGAGGTGTCCAACCTAAGAGCAACTGAGCCACATGTGACTCCGGTTATGATTAGCAGTTGCTATTGCTCTTCGGTTCGACATGTTTGTAAGAGTATATTTCCTAGTCTCGCGCGCCGTAAAAACAAGTACCGTAGCCTTCTGGCACAGCGAAATTCGGAATCGGAATTGCGTTGTGAAATTCGCCAAGACAAGCCGGATTAAGGTAATCTGACAGAAAATAAAGCATGTCAACAATCGCATGAAATATTTAATGAAGAAAAATATTTTCATATTTGATAAAACGTTCGAAAATAGCGTTACACTTATTCTTTTCAAAAGAGTGGCTCTTGATTAGAGATTGGAGTCACACCTCTGGCTCCGACGAAAAAAAGGCTAGACACCTCTGTTCTAGTGCCTGTCCCTTCGCATTGGCTCCCTGGTACAGTGCACGCAACGTAAGTTGGCCTAATTTCACCAAGTTTCGACCGACCTGTTATGGAGGGTTACAACGTACTTCTGGATTTTCTTCATAGGTGTGTCCAAATTTCCAGTGGCAGCTCCTAGAAAACCCTCAGTGACGTCTGGATGATTGGGAAACGAACAAATGATTGAGTTGTTTGTACATAGTATGCGGTATTGAATTTCCTGCAATCATCCACAAAATTCACCAAGAAATTGTGCAAGAATGTGCGCAGAAATATACTGACGGTGCTGCTCCATACCAATATGGCCCAAAAACTCTTTCGAACCTGTCACTTTTTGGAGGCAGCTGATAGCTATCTAGCGGTAAACAAGAATGGTAAGGAAGTGTACTCCACTTTCAATGATCAAGTCGTCTGCTCCACCAGTTGAGATGCCCAGGATAGCTTATATCCATGTTATCACAAAGAAGCTGATACCAGGATAATTATCTACATGGCTGACGCAGTGTCACAGGGTGGTACAAAGGTTCTGTTGCCGGATGTTGGAACAGATGTGCTTGCCATCGCTATCAGCTGCTTCCAAAAAGTGACAGAATTCTCGCAGAATTTCTTGGTGAATTTTGTGCATGATTGAAGGTGAAATTCAATACTGCATACGATGTACAAATAAGTCACTCATTCAATCGTTTCCTCACAGGTGCGGAGATAGCTCAGGTTCTTACAGTTCTTCATGCATTCACTGGGTGCGATATCGTGCCTTAGTTTGCTGGCAGAGGCAAAAAGACTGCTGACGATGCGTGAAGAGTATATCCCGACGCCGCTCAAGGATTTCTAGGAGCTGACACTGGAAATCTGTACACAGCTATGGGGAAAAATGGGAAGTTCGTTTTAATCCTCTACGAAAGGTGGGTCGAAACTCAATGAAATTGACTCATACTGAAATTTATATTTCTGCCAACAGAGTAGTCTCAAAAATATTTTCCTTTACTTCCCATACAGATCAATGACGCGCGTTACTGTAAATGAAACGCGTAAAAAAATATCCAAAAAAAAGCAGGCAAGGACTGATGGTATATTCCCATTTTGCAGGCCATAAAATTCTAAAAAAGTTTTGTCTATAATTTGTCCTCATTGTAGTTTCAGTAAGCTCTAGCCTTGTCTAAGGAAAATCCATTTTGGTCGATTCGCTCGAGGTTGCAGAAGTAAATTCTGCCCACGTTGGACCACCTACTTACGGAGTCGTTCTCTTTATCAAAATGAGGAACATAATATAGTAAATTATTTAACGTTTGACTTTTCCCAGTAGCATCAGTAGAGAACCATAGACTTGAAGATCATTACTCTGAGTCATAGTAGAAGGAAGAACATAGCTCATAGGCTCTCATTTGCAAATTCGAAGAAAACAAAGAAACACAGCTTTGTCCGATGACATAGTCGTGAACACAGGCATAGATTGTCCGCAAAGAAGCTTCTTAGTGCCAAACGACAAAAAAATCAGGAAAACTTCCGTATATATGTTGAACTTTGATATAATCGTGAAACTTTGCCGAATATGGGGCCGATTTTTGCGCTTTGCAACCTTTTACGAATCTGTTCAACCAAAGATTTCATTCTCCTCTCTCCAACTGTGTGCGTCGTCGGCCAAGTTGCGTATTCATCGCATCAGCAATGCGAATTCTTGGGGCGTCCAGCTGATGAATGCCAGGATGCAATAGTAATCTTATAAGGGCGATCACATCAGTGCCTAATAGGTGTCCTTACCACCACTTTCACCCGACATCTCGTACTCCTGGTTGGTCCCGATATTCTGGTGTATGTGATATATAGAATATATTTACCAGAACTGGAAATGATTTCCAGAAAAATGATATGCTAGTCACATTATATGAATCCTTGATAATGATATGTTCAATGGCAGTCTTATGCTTATCCGGAAGATTTATGTTTCTCTCATCGATAGGAAAGCTCGCATAAAATGTTTGGGAATGGCCTTCGAGCCAAGTTTGATCGAATTCGGATTTCCGATGCTTCAGCTGATGATAATTGAAAGTCTTCAAGAAGTGATTTCACGATAAATAAACAAAACAAAACCTTTAAACTAAATCAAATGACCCTTTATTATCTTGACGAAACAATAACTCCTATGTCCCTATGCTGCCGCCAAAACACATTTTTAGTCTGCGGTAATTAGAAGAAATATCATGCGCCACATGTTCAAGGAATAGGCGATCAACTCGTGCGATTTCCACGCCCGCTACTCTACTTGAAAATCACCTGTAGCTACAACACAATGCGCGTTATATTATTCTCATACATTTAGTAAAGGGCCCTATATTTAGTTGGAGATAATCAAAATGTACAGGCTCGACGGGAGGGGGGGGGGAGGCATTTTTCCCCCGGGCCCGGAGTTCTCAGAGGGGCCCGGGCTCACAATTATACTTATTTTTATGAAATAAACAAAAATTAAAGGGGGCCCGCATCAGAGATTTCCCCGGGGCCCAAATATTCTTTTCACGGCCCAGGGAATGGAATCTTTTGATACTTTTGAAATAATGCAGAGTTAAATTTGTTTCCAGTAACAACAAGGATGCAATTCTTCAAGAGTGTGGCTGAAGCACTTACAGATTTTAATGAGCTGAATCCGATTGCCCCATTACAGCTGCTACTTGAGGTAACATGCTCTTCTTTATTCATAACTTTCAAAGGTAAATTTATAGTTCGCCAATTGGAAACGTGAGTTAATATAGGCAGAAATTCAATAAGATTGGAGGAGCAGCCTCCGTTTTATTAAAAAAAGCAATTTTCCAAGATTACTAGTAAAAACATTATTGTTCAATCATTCAGCGAATCAGTGAAAAATCATTGATTGGGTCAGTGTAACGTATTCGCTATTTCTACCAGTAAAAAAAGACGTCACTGATTTGACCAGTAGCTTATGCACTGAATTGGACTAGGGACTTGGTCGCTGCTGATGAGAATGTTTGAATTGAATTTTTTTTTCTTCAGAAACTGAACAAGATGTACATACGAAGAGCACAAAATATTAGCTTTCTGGTTTCGACTAAAAAGAAAGTTTTAAAACATGAAATAAAATCTCAAACAAAAATTATCAGTTTTAGACTAAATAAACAATTTCCTAATAGTTGAAATTTGAGTACAGTATAAATAAATGTTGTATTCAATCCACTGAATGAACTAATAAATATAAAGCACTAGAGAACCAGCGATTTCGATGCCACTAATTCCATTAAGTGAAAACTTGTTCAAAATCCTTCACTAGCATTCACTGATTTCACAGTGAAAATGTGAAATAGTGACATTTTCACTTTTTCAAATTTCAAACTCTTTTTTCAAAAAGTGCTGTCCCAACTAAGCTACAGAACGGTCCATCGATCCTCTTCTCAAGGAAAGAATACGCTTTCTAGCTGCACACATATATACGCAATTGCGTATGTATGTGTAGAGGTCTTGGGTTCGGATCTCAGCGGAACGGAGAAATCGTTCCGTTTCTCACAAACAGTTGTATTTATTTCCTTGAATACATCGATTTCTATGTTGTCCAAATGACGTAAAAATATGATTCGAAGATTTGATTGGGTAAATCGGTCAGCGCAATAGATTTCTTGATTCCTGTATGGTAAATAGAGTAATATACTAGCTGATCAAGGTAACCAAAATGCTAATCTCACAATAAAAGTTTATAATTTTTTGATTATTATGAAAAATTGAATTGGTATTCCGTGAGCATTGCATTAATTTGATTTTTAATTGAAATAAATACCTAACTTCAGACTCAAACTTTTATTCTTTTGTCATCACTTACTTTCTTTTTCCTTTAAGTAGCCGCTTTCAGCAGCTCGTATGAATATGCTTCTAACCGTGGCGTTTTATTAAGGATTATTCTTATTGTTTCCTGTACTCCACTGAAATAATTCATATTTCGTCTTTATTTTTCAATTATTCTTGAGGTTTTGGTTTAGTTCTGTATTGTATTTTTTGCTTTGTAAGTACTGTTTTGGTTATCTCCTGAAATGAGTTTGAATTCAAAAACAAAATTCTTTCAGATATACAGGTAGTATGAAGTATACTGAATAAATTTTCTCTGAGATAAATTTAGATCAAAGGAATATGAGAATTAATAAGTAAAAGAAAAGTTCTTTCGACACTCCATTTTCACTTTAAAAAAAAGTGGCGCCTATTTTGTTGTAGAAGAGGTGTATAAAAGCAAACATCAAGTAAGGTTCTTGCCACCTTCACGGTCAACTTTGAGTACCAAAAATGTGGAAGACATTCGAAGGGTAAAATTGAAGATTGTTCGTTTTCCATTGAGAAGAGGGAGATTTAGTTCATTCGGGAAACCAGCTGAGGAACAGAAATTCAAGTCACGTTTCCCACAAATTTGGAATATTTAGGAAAGACTTTATCAGAAGAATAAATCCGTGAACTTCTGTGCGCTGATCCGACGAGCTGAATAGGTATCTACTGGAAGGTGGAGAACTTATTTTATTTGCTACTAATAAATGTTTAGCTGTAATGGAAGATGCTTAACTTCCCAAGCATCGTTTTAGAATGGAGACAAAGAATGCGGACATACCGAAACTGTACAAAGAACTCTCTATGCGGACAAACCGAAACAGTACAAAAACTCTCCACAGCAAAGCAAGATTGCCGTCTCCCAGAACTAGCCATACATGTAACGGAAAAACAAGTTGAGATTGGATCTCGAGCTATGTTGGATCATGCAGAATTATGATTCTAAATTCCTGAAATTTCGTCTCTGAATGATGTTGATATCATCCCGAAAATGTAGTTGATTCAAGGGTGATGACCGAACGAGGTTGTGATGGAGCCTCCAGTCAGAGTCAATATAAACATTTAACATGATATGACAATGTAATTGAGAGACATATCACTAGCAAGAATTAAAGAGCACGTTGAGAAAAAGCTGATGACATTTTTCGTGTATCATTTTTTACCGGTTAAAAAGTTGTCATTTTTTGGAGGGCGGGTGAATTATTTCCTACCACCTGCCTCTCAAAGACTTTTTTTTTATAAAAAAACGCTCGAAATCCCCGTTTGCAGATATTTTGTCCGGTTGCCAGATGGCGTTGCAGTCGTCCAAAATTGTTAAGTTTTGGTGGAAGGTGCATTATTCACTACCATCTGTGTCGGTCCCTTTAAGGAACAGTATTTAGACAAAAATAAGATGTACGATTTTCTTGTTGGAAGGGGGGGGGGGAGTTAATTATTGTCTACAGTCAGCCTGTTACGCAGTGGTCTGAAATAACGAAAAAGTTGGCCCAAACTCAGAAAAAATTAACTCAGAATAACTTTTGTTGTCCCCAAATGGTAATGATTCCGAAATAAACATACACTACTACATCGATTATAAATGGCTTTAACGTGAAAATATTCTGATTCTGATAAACTGTCTTATGAAAGAGGAAATATAAGGACAATCATAATTAGAAGTTTTCGACGGAACAAGGAAAGGCATAAAAACTCGTTCAACGCATTATTTTAGCGTATTAATTTTATTATTTGTTCGAAGATTATCGAGACTTGTGATGAACGGATCAGAAGGGACAAGAAGTCGTTAAAACACATATCACACCTTGGAAAATTTTGAAGGAAAGCGTTTGCGGAATACTTCGATTTCTTTGTTTCTTGACTCCTGTGAATCTCCCGATAAATAAAATGCACCAACTTATTATAGCAATACGAAAAAAGAGTGCCCAAAACAAAAAGAATGAACAGGAAAAAAACATGATTTTTTTCAACCAAATAAAGAGAGAAAAATGAAGAGTAAAATGAAAGGAAGGAGAACGAAAAGTGCCGGGGACTGAATAGTGGGCCTTTCGGGCCTCTTTTTACATCGGAGGGAATCACGGCGGTGGATGCCCCTCGTACCACAACTCCCACAGAAGACGTCCCGGTTTGTCCGGCACCACTGCCACATGTGGCAGTCCTATCGCAGTTGTAACAGGGCACTCGGGACCTCAAAAACCCATTCATGCGTTCTGTCGGACCAGCCTTGGTGCGAAATCAAGGGCCTTTGGAATAATGGGTACCACAAAACTGAGCAATCTCCGTCATTACCTCATTGACGAACTCTGTCCCATTCTCCGCATGGCCCTCAGGGACTATTAGAACTACGAGGGCGTCACTCACGTTTCTGGCGTTTGCTGCTTGAATGGTTTTGCACTCTACCCACTTAGAAAAATTATCGTAGAAGATAAATATATAATTATTTAATGCCTGGCTGTCTTCGTGTATAAGGTACGTGGCGTGACGCATCCTTACGATACTCAAGTAACTCAAGCGACCAACTAGCTAGTCTCCTGGTCGGATTATGTAAATTTTGGAGCAACTGCAAGCTCGAGTGATATGTGATCACCGTAGAATAAATCCCTTGAAATAGTGCCAGAAAGCTATCTTGCGTTCCTCGCCTGCAATCACCTATATGAGAACTGCGCTAAGACCGCGATTGCTGTCTGTAAAATGAACGGAACCTTGAAACTAGGACACGCTAAGATTGGGTTGTCGTTTGTGCACTTTTAATCGCTTCAAATGCTACCGCATGCACCTTAGCTATTCCCAAAAATCTTTGCGATCGTTTCATTCCACGTGATAGTGGGTATTCCAGTCCGGGATCCATCTGTCCCGCATCTGGCTGTAAACCCCGTTCATTACCACGGTGACCCAGATAACGAAATTTACCTCTGAAAAAATACACTTTTTTGGGGGCTGATGGTTAACCTGGCACCATAGACGCCATCATTAATACAGATACTATAATTATATCATCCATATACGCAAAGCAGTGAGGACGCATTTCTGCACCCCGCAGTTCCCGAGGATAAAGCGTCCGCTCAAAATCGTTTAAGCTGCTCTTCTTCGGCTACAGACAACTCGATTAAACCTCAACACGTTTCCTGCTCAGAGATTTCTTCCGCGGTTATCTTCAGTGTGGTCACCGTAACCATGGTGAACGATGTGTTCTTCCCCAGCACTATTGGCCATATACCATGATCTTTGTAGTCATTTTTGATAAGACCGAATTTTCTCATAAAGTTTATCCCAAAATGCAATATATACGTTAGTTCACCGTCCAGATCGACTGGAAGAAAGACATGGCCTAGTATTTACGAAGTCGTACCATTGGCCACCCTTCTCCATCCCCTGATTCAATTTCTCCTCGCAAAGGAGTTTCCTCTACGACGATCAACGAGGGTTAATTCTACCTAGAGTCCGTTTTTCCTCTACTTGCAACAGTACTACCCGCAACCGACTCTCTTAGGTTTTTTATTTAAGTGATGAAATTCGCAACTAGACCTGAAATTATAATGACGTAAGTCATTCTATTACTTTCTCAACTTAGCAGAAGCCTCAATATATTTCTTTTTTTTTCAACTCTTCAATGCCTGTATCAGATTCCGGTTCGTTTGACGTGATAGCAGGTACCGGAACCTCAGCTTCTTCCTTTTCGTAGCCCTTTACCAGTCTGTTTCTACTGGGGTGATACGCATACTCCGGGAGAAAAGATTTCTCAGGCCTTGCTGTTAGTGCATCCTGGTCCTAACATGCGGCAGATCTCTCGTAATCTTGGGCCAAAGCTGATCATTCATTGCATGATTTGAATCCTTAACCCTGGATTGCGCGCCTTATTTGATATCACGTGTCCCGGTATGCTCTATTAACCAGGCAGTAGAAACACATCGTGTTGCTGATAATTATTCTGGTAATTATTATCACCGAATCTCACGCAGAAGTCATATTTGAATTGGGACCATGATTCACACTGATGCCTATTATGTCTGAACTATACAAATGCAATTCCACCGAAGAGGAAGGGCATTGACAGAAAAACTTTCTACTGATTTAATGCATCAATATCTCTTTCCTCCTCGACACTGTCCAAAAATGTGATAAGACTTGTTTTGCCCTGATCTTTAAAAGCGGCAATCTATCTCATTCATAGGGTGTTCTTGTGGCCAATAATGCCTGAAATCATTATTGTCAACGTAGTAGGGTTATTTCATCCAACCCCTAAATAGTTTTTAAGCATCCCCGCACATGTTTGCCTTCTTGGAACATGTGGTGGCATCTCGGAATTTGAATTGGGTTCGATTGTGGATATCCATTAGCACACGCCGAAGTACCGACATTCAAATTTGTTTGGGTTACAAACATATTTTGTGGAACCCCTTGCAAGCACGTAAATTCTTCTTCTTCCGAAAAATAGAAGGATCTAAAGTGTCCTACGGACGTGTGTCAGACCTAACCTCGTTCTTAAAGTTTAGGTTATCTGGGAAACGCTCGTCTGAGATTGAAACTGGCCTATTATGAATCTGTGGAGTGTTCGGCCCCTCGTAATCAACTTCGGAATTACTTGAGATTATTTGAGAACGTGCTGCTATTCGGCCTCGTATCCGTTATTTCGCGTATAGACGCAGTACTTGAATTCCTTGTCAAAGGAACCGTGGACGTAAACGTCAAAGTCTGACCCTATTTTGTGTATTCGCAACACCAGAAAAACTATGTGGCGTGGGACTATGTGGCTAAGCTCTGTGTGGGACGATTGCCTCAAATGGAAACCCAGTAGCGAAGTCGTTTGCGATCGAAGAATCAAATAGAATTCGACGCTTAGACGGCTGAAAAGGTATACCTGATTCGACGTATCCTCGATAATCTGTGACCACTTAGCTCCCCCCACTAATCTCTGCAAAAACCTAATAGCTCCATCAAGAACGACCTCTCGAGTACCATTGTTATTATCAATGTGGTTATTCAGGATACGACGGATTCGGTCCGTGCTCGGACCCAATAACCAACTATAGTGTGCTCGCCTCACCGTTTTGAATAAAAACCCACAATACAATATGAAAATGTCTCAAATTCAACAATTTAAATGTGAATAAGAATGATTGTAAATGAATAAAAAAAGTGATACGACGTCTAGTGATTGTATCACCTGATCATCCGGAATCCTAATTCCTCTCATTTTTTCACTAAGTTGAAGCTTTTGAGCACTCTCGATTTAGGAGCCTCAAAATTATCAGCAATTACATTTTTTATTAGATATACAGAATCGGAGGTCATGCCGCCCACGCATAGTACGATCGGCGATTCTTATGAATTTTCAGAAGACAATAAAATCTGGAAGGTATAGCGTGAATTACCTTCAGATTTTCTGCGAAAAGTTCATTTATGTACTTTTTTGATTCACACTTCTTTATTCATCTTGTTACTTTTCTCGTAATTCTCGCTGTAATATATCTTTTCCTCGGAGCATTAGCTTCTCGATCCTGTAATAATTCATTAACTCTCTTATAATAATCCTCACTTTCTATCGCAATGTTTGTATGACCTTTTTTGCTTATGTATGAATAATATTCAGATTGTCATCGGCGAATTTTTCGACCTGCATGACTTCTTTCAACGGTCGCAATATTCTTGATTTTACAGCATGCCCGAAATAGTATTCGCGCAATTCGATCGAGCGCGATCTCGACTGGCCTCTTGTGTTTCGTTGATGTTCGTTTCAATACCTGCTATTGTGTCGCGAACCGATATTTTATCTTTCTGTACATCAACACCAAAATTCTTTCCTGAACTCCACACATCAGCTAAATTATGTGATATATCAATGCCCAAAAGATTTTCAAACCACTAATCGTTAAGCCTGGTGCATAAAATGTGTTCCTAGCAGATTCAGCCTTAATAATGACAGAGTGCAAAGCGTAAAATGAGATCAAAAAAGAGGAAATAGGGTGATTTTCACACGAAAAAGGGGGAAAGATTAAACATTGATTTTGACAAGTATAAATAAAGAAAACATTTCTTTTAAAAAGGAATTCGCTTAAATTCTCTTGAATTCATTTGCCCTGGGGGTGCATTACTCAACATTTCCACTTTCATTTCTTCTGATGTTCACGTCGATTGTCTTTGAACTTTTAATTTTTTTTACTATAAAAACGGGAAACATCCAAAATCAATATGAAAAAAGTTAAGAAGTTGCATAGTCGACCACTCAAATTCAGTTTTCTCCTATTTTGCTCAAATTTATGGAAAATTTTTCAAATTTTTGAGATATAATATTCAAAATTTCTGGGAATGAAAAATGAATCCTAAGAATACAACTCGAATTTTTGTCACTTCATAGGGATTCAAATTCGGTTTCAATTTAATTTCGAATTTTTCAATTACAAAACAGCTTCATCCAAATTTCTCGAATTTCCCTCAATCATAATGTATTCTCCTGAATTCAGTCCATTTTCACCTGTAATTCCCATAGATTTAACCTAATTGTTGTGAAAGCATCAGTCAAGTAGAGGAAATTCCAAGGAATTCCTCAAAATGTTTAGAAATGAGTGGAAACCCTGTGATAACCCTCGAAATTATTAAAAAAGCTTGAAAACTTGTGAAATACCTTGAAATCTTTTGAAACCTCATTACACCGACAGAAGTCCCATTACACGGAAAACTCCATATTGCTATGGTAGCAACATCAGAGTGGTCGCAAGGTTACTTTGTCGTTGTCAACACGATATAAAGAGTATCGTGGTCGGAAGTTCACACGTGGGGCTCTAAGAGCGACACACTTCGCTACGATAGCGATACCCTGAATATGGTTCCGAAAATTAACCAACGTGTAGGGATTCACAGGCCATGAAATCTGGAATATTCTTGAAAATCTCTGAAATAATTCTGGAATCTTTCAAAAAATTTGCGACTCCTAAACACTTTTTTGTAACCCTCTGGAAATTTTGAAATTTCCATGATACACTCTACAGTGTTTTAAACCCCATTACAAACGCCTAAAATTTTCAAAAATTCCTCAAAATCTTATTGAATGGATTACAAAAATGAAAGTGGTCTGCACTTTGCACGTGACCAGTGTTCACTTATGTATTTTGAGCCGCTGAATCCAAATCTGGCCTCAGGATTTCCCTTTCACGTCAGGATTTCCCCCTAGCCTAGGGGAAATGTGAAAAAGCCAGGGTTTCTGGGTTCTCTGAACGTCTTTTCTTTCGAGTGGCAAGTCAATGGAAAAAATACCGTATCTTTATGTATTTTAGGTTGATGAAATCATATTAGCATACAAAATGACTTTGCGGTGCCACAAATTTCCCCCTAGCCTAGGCAACCCGTGAAAAACTGACAAAAGCTTCAAAATTCACGGAAGTAATGGACCTGTGCAACAAAACTTGATGATACAGATACAGTTCTGTCAATAGCGGCCGTCAAACTGTATTTTATTTTTATTCATCTCGAGTTTTGAAATCTGAAATAAACTCTTCAGTGCTCACTTTTTCTTCTAAGCTTTCGAGATTTTTAAGAATTGGGAAAAGATAGGAAAATGTCTGAAAAAACTTTTCGTTATAAAAATGGGGGTCATGCGTACGAATCCAGCAAAAATCGTTTTTTTTCGGCATACGGTATTTTTTTATTGAATTGACACTTGAAAAAAAAGAAAACCAGAAACCCTCCATTTTACACAGTTCCCCTAGGCTTGGGAAAAATCCTGATGTGAAGGGGAAATTCTAAAGGCAGATTCGGATTCAGCGGCCCAAAATACATAAGGATACACTGGTCAGGTGCAAAGTACAACAACTTCCGTAAAATCAACAGCTTTTATTAGTTTTTCACGGTTTCCTATAGGCTAGGGGAAAATCCTGACGTGTGGGGGAAATTCTGAGGCCGGATTCGGATTCAGCAGCCCAAAATACATAAGGATACACTGGTCACGTGCAAAGTACAGAACACTTTTTTTTTGTGGGCCTGTGTTATAATTCATACACATTCTCGAAAGTTCGAAACTTCCTACATTTCTACAAGATCTCTCACATTTCTTCAAGGTCTTTGAAAATTTGTTGAAACTTCTGAAAATCTTCCTAAATCCTTCGAAATCTCATCAAATTCTTTACAATCTCTCAAATTGGTCCAAAATATTTTGAAATCCTCCAAATCCCTTAAAATCTGTTGATAATATTCAAATTTGGAAAATCCTGTAGCATATTTCGGAATAAATGAAGTTTTGTGGAATTTAAGAAATCATTGAAATCTAAGTTTAGAAATCATAGAAATCTAATTTCGAAGACAATATAAATAATGCAATAACATCAAAAAATTGTGTTTTTATTTTTATTTTTTATTATAAATATATCAATTTTAGGTTGTTATATAGTGATTCGGACACATCCACTAAAAATACAAATTTAGAGGTTAAGAATTGTTTTTGTCAATTTTATCACAACTTTTCTGCAACAACCCATATTTTTTCTGTAAATCCTACATGATTTTTCATCATTGAAAATGGTAAATGGTTTCTTCGCAGGAAAACTGTTTGACTAAACTTTCTTATACTAACTAACCTTCACATGTTTTAAAAAAATAAGTACTATGTCGTTTACTCATGTCATTAAATAAATAGTTAGCAACCGTATTGAATACTATCAATTAATGTATTATCCTAAATTGTATTAATTTGGCTACATAAAGCCACACTGTTATCCATCGAGTAATTCCACTCAACATTCACGCATGGTCATATTTGAGGTTAATATACCGGTAGACTTTTTTTTGTTCTGGAAGCTTTGAAGTTGCACTGTATGACTGTATCCCAGTGCGCTCAAAGGTGCTTCTCACATGCGCGTAACGCGTGTTGGCTTTCTGTGCGTTTCAGAATTGAATTTAATTGGTTCGATTTTGAATTCCGCGCCAAATCTTTACCGATGGTGATATTTCTCTTTCGAGAATAGGGGAAAAAAGGGGAATTTCTCAAAAAAAAAAGGGGAACTCATCTAAAAAAGGGGAAGACTGTGCACCCTTTAATGAGTATCTTAAAGCGTATCTGTTTTGAAATTGTATGAAATCCATGTCAAAATTCGTAATTTTTCTGGGCAGGATCCCTCTCTTTCTACAATGCAATAGGAAAATTTTTAATGCGATTTTTTAGCTAATTGTAGCTTAATCTGTGACCATGTGACCAGGCTTGGTCTCGCGGCGTTACACTAGAATTTTTTGCATTCACTTTCTAACTTGTATCATTAATTTTCTTTCTTATATCTTCATCTTTGGGTGGGCGCCAGCCGTTCTCCGAATAAAATTCCCTATTGACGGCAAAATTTACAAAATTGTCGTGATAGGCTCCGAATCACAAGCTTATCGAGACAAATTCTTATTCAACCAATAAAATTTTCCAAATTCAATACCAATAAGTTTGAATTTTACAGCTAGCTTAGTCACCTCTGAGCTTCACATTTTAACTCGCGATATTCCATAGGGCGAAAGGTTTTTAGAACAGTTAAGGAAATGATTACTCAGACCAAATTTCTGACAAAATACGTATATTTTACAATTTCGGTTCAGGTAGAATATCTTGCTCAAAGGGTTACAATGATACCCGAATTCATAGCCAATTTAAGATCTTCCGATATCGCTCCTGAGATCCCTTCACTCGCATCCATCGCCCTTATTCACCGATTCCTGAATTATCCCCACAACGAAGAAAAACCACGAAGCGCGATGAGAGCTATGCCTGATGATCATTTCATCACGAATTACTGCACATTGACAATAGGTCACTTAGAAGCAAGACAAAGATTTTAGCCATAGATGGCCATGAGGAACATTTAGAACGGATCAAAATACTAATCGCAGAATCAGAGGCTAAATTAGCCCTACTTACCGCGTCATAAGCAGCTTGCTCAGATACACCAACCCTTGAAAAAGCAGTACCAAGGTAATCAAATATCGGCACAAATTCTAGAGGACTATCGTCGTATT
>WSXT02189584.1:0-20002 GCA_011762715.2 Neuroterus valhalla
TTTACCGAGAAATTTTTTGATTATTTCATATTATTAGGCAAATGTCATCATTATGGCGGTTCGGATACAGAGAAAGGAGCGATGCAAATATGAAGGACAGTGAAATATAAAAAATAAGGAGAATTACTTCTGGGGCTCATATAGTGCACGAGATAAGAACAAAATCTTTATTTAGGCTCCAGAATGATTATTCGTCACACACTTAACCAAATCCTCAAATGATACTTCAATCTTTTGTTTTTGTTACCTTCGAAGAAATGAAGAACGTTTATACTTTAGTTTTCACGTCAGCAATCATCTTCAATTCAATTGGTGAATATAATACTATTGTTATACATCTATAATTTTAGGTACGAAGTAAAGCTTCTCAAAGTTTACGATTCACAGTAAAAATAATCTACACGGTGTTTTGTCATCGTGCCTGGCCTCTTTGCTCGCATGTTTGAGCGCGCCCAGGACACGTACCTTTCGGATCTTGCGCTAAGCGCCCGGTCTTTGTACTTCCCTTCAATTGTGTACAGAGCTTCTTGGACTAAAAAACCGTAGACTGCTGTAATTTGATCATTGTTTACCCTCTTTTCCCTAAGTTTCCTCTGCTTCAACGAATACATTCTTGTCACATGTCTCGCACAAGATTGAAACAGAAACAACGTGTTTCAAAAGAAATGAATAATAACAAATGTACACATCTTTTTTGGGTGAATAATTGTTGAGTGAACTGAATGATTGCTAAGTAAGTTTCCTGCCTTGTCATTCATTCTCAATCAAAAAACAACAGAGCATGACTTTGCGTCATCCTCATCCTTTGCTCTCTCCATCGAATTTAAATGCCATCATACCTTACCAGTCGAAATACGCTATTTTGTTATAAGCTGTTTCAAAAATTGAAATTAATAATGCGGAGGTGCAAGGAAGCAAGTAGAAACAACTGCGGGACAGCAAACTGTAACATTGGCAAACCCACAAAGTGCGCAGTAGGTCTAGAGGTCAATTTCGTCAGTGCGCGTCGTTGAGGGCACTGTGTATTAAGGTAATGCGCTGCAAGAACTGTCGAAAGGAAACAAGAGGCAGGGTCCATCGTTTGAAGAGAAGTGTAAGATAATATAAAAAGTAAAAGCAAGTGACTCGAAATCCCTTACTGTGGGGAGAAATTTAATGGGAATGGTCCGCATACCCCTGCTTGTTTGAATAAAACTATTTCTTTCTCAGAAGATGGCGAAAATAGTTCCGAAACACAGTCAACAAAACTTAAAATTCCTACTCGCGATGAAACTACCATGTTTCCTTGAAAATTCTTTTCTAAGGTAAGGTCAAATTAACTGTTTATTTTTCTCCGTGAAGCAAACTTATTAAAGGGTGACGGCTATCTGAGGTGTTTTGCGAATCGGTGCTTATATTAAGTTCTGAATGCATTCTTCTTCTACTCCCCAACTGTCATTTTTGAAACTTGGCCTTATTTCTCTTTTAACTGAATTTCACTCTTATTCGACAATACCAAGCCCCACCTATTTATCAGAGGTACTCTACCATACTTTATTGATAATTTCACTAGTTCCTATTAGCAAGTATTGCATTCACTTCCTTTAAACTTCATACATGCCACAGCAACCTATATGTAGATCTAGACAATACACCTGAACATCCAAGAATTATAGACCTTATAGAACCAATATGGCCTCTTATAAAAAATGAAGCAGGAGTGGCCAGTTGGTCGTGGGGGCTAAGGCATGCGCTTTGGACTCACGCCAGCTGGTTGTGGGTTCGATTCCCGCCTTGCACTCTGGAAGAGCTTCGGCGGCCCACGCGGTAAACACTTGCCAAACAAGGAAGTGTTCATCTCCGGAAAGTCGTGGTGCCGGTACCTCTTGAGAAAAGGTTACTCTAAGTACTTAGAGCTGGGGCCTTGATGGTTCGAAATCCACCTTAAACTTTAGGTCCCCTTTACTTACTACTAAGGCAATAGTAGGGTGTGTAAAGGAATGGTAGAGAGGTTCGAGGAAAATGTAAGCCCTCAGGGGACACATTATATCAATCAATCAATAAAAAATGAAGCGAACCTTTTGAGATTGTGCTTGCTTCACTTTATTTCTCCCCTTAATTGGAAAGTTGGCCTCGAAGATAAAGGATTAGGTCTTTAATAGATACAAATTTCCTTAGAAACTATAAAACCTGGATATTTTTGATGAACTCAGTATATAACTGAGTATTTTGATTGAATTCATAATGCATGCCGATATAATTCTTAACTTAAATCTATCTTCTTTTTGTTTTGTTTTAGAGATAAGTTTGCAGTTTGATTGTTCACGCAATGGCGGCTCTATGTCTTATTCTTCTCATGGGAGAACTTCTTTTTCTTCATCTAATAGACACCATTTTCCTGACAATTCTCCTCTTGCTGCAGAGCTTCCTCTTCGTTCCAGGTCCAGGTCTCCTTCTGAAAGGCGAACTCTTCCCGCAAGGAACATTAGGGTTTCTCCTATCAGGCTTCCTTCTCCTGGCGGACTCGGATGTGGGATTGAACAACTGAAATTCATTCAACTCATTCCTAAAAGGAATCCGCAACATACATTTGAACTTCGAAGATATACTTTTCCCATCGAGAAACGAATCAAACTAAGAAGGGGACAGAATATCTTTGAGTCTATTTCGACCCAAGAACAAATTGTATTAGCAACATTCGATGGTGACGTCTTTGCAGGATTGGAAAGTGAGAGTGCTCTCGGTGGAATCAATAGATATTATTTTAGTGTGTGTAGACGGGTGAAAATTAACATGTACAGCGGCGCAGTTGCCTTATTGACCCCAGATGAAATGGAAGAAGTCCCGGTTGGTTCTCGCCGCTTTATTTCGGTTAATTTCCATGCAAAGAACGTAAATCCCCGTGAAAATCGAATTCGTCGACACCATCAATTTGACTTGAATAATTGAAAACTGCAACATGAGAGCACGTGATTCCTTGTTAAACACTTAGAAATTGTAAAGCTTATTTCTGCAATTTCTGTATTCCAGCATATTTCTGATGTTCTAGAAATGACACATTTTCTCAAGACAGGAATGCCTGAAGTGTCAAATTGTAAGATAAGCATAGCTGAATCCTAATTCCTAAATGTTTTTAGTTTTGTTGGAACCAAATACAAAACCGAATCGATGATTTTTTAGGGATACATGTTTCATTGTTTCTTCTATCATGATTAATTTTGAAATCCCAATAAAAAGTGGTACAGTTTTACGTTGTCTATTTTTTTTATGTTGAAGTATTAGAAATACTCTTTCTTTGCGTTTTCCAGCTTTTTTTAGCATGAACTTGCTGTTTTATCTTTAGCTACCGACTGCGTCGAGTGTTTCAGAAGTGAAAGATCGTATGGATATGATACCATTCCTGAAACTTCTTGCATCAATGTTGTTATTCAGGCACAAATGTAGGTGTATGATGCAGTTTGAAAACCAATGTTAATCGCTGTTGTCCTCATGCAGTGGCTTAGATTGTTTGAGTTCATTCTTACAGCAAATCTCTTGTGAGCGAATGGGACATACATGCACTTGAAACGAGAATATCTACAAATCTGAGAACTCTTTCAGGATTCCTTCATTACGTGCATCACTTGCTAGTAGAACTATTTGATTCATAAGAAGTATTATATAGATAATAGTTTATTCTTCAGCCTACTGGCCTTGAAAAATTGACTTGCTTACACCACCACCACCATCATTTGCTGTTCCTGATCTACTATTTACATCATTCACATCTTCCTTACATCTACTTCTCACCTTTTTCATGCAGAATTCATTTCATGCTACTCCCAGTCCTCTCCAACTCTTCACATTCTTCCAACCAGTGTTCCACCTTTGCATACCCCTTCCTACACAGCTCGCAAATCCTCTTCTCCTGCTTCCACATCTCATTCTAGCTATTATTTTCTGGTTTCCTTGCTCTCCTTTCTCACACAAATACAACGCTCTCTCCATTGTCATAATCTACACATATTTTTCACTATACCTTGACTCTTTCATCCTCTTCTCCCCTTCTGCCTTCTCTCTCTCCATGCCGTTCCTCTAAACGATCTCATACACCTCCCTCCGCTTCTCGTGACTTCTTCTCACTTCATCCTCATGCACACCATTTTTTCGAAAATACCTTTCTCTCTTACCCTCCATATATCCCTCTCCTCTCCAGTTCTGCTTCTCTAACGAACACTCCCTCACCAGCCTACTTCTCCCTCTCCCATGGATTTCTCTCTATACCTACACGCCCGCCTACCTGTCAAAATCCCCGAACTCGTTCTCTCTGTCTCCCTTCTCACAATACAAGTAGGTGTACTTCTAGCCAACTCCAGTGCCAACCTTTCCTGAACCCTATTTATCTCCTCGCTTTTCTTCCACCCCCACACCTCTACTCCAAACAGTAGCACACCCATAACCAGGGAGTCAAACAGCTTCATTCTTCATTCAAAGTCATCTCCCAAAAACCTCTTTTCCAATGCCCCCACCTGCCTCCTCACAACATTTGCCCTCCTCACCACTCCTTTATATGCCCATTTACTCCACTATTCCTCCGAAGTAGGAACCTCAGGTACATGAACTCTTTCACCTCCTGCACCACCGTTCCTTTCCATTCTAGGTACCTTCTCAACCTCTTTGGCATCTCTTTCAATGCTTCCTTACTTTTTGCCAGCAACACTATGTCATCTGCATATGCAAGTGGACAGATTTTAACCCCTCCTTCCCTCACTCCCCCAGCTACTCCAACCTTATAGCTTCCTGTCCATGCCCATAAGAAGTATCATTACGGATACTCTGTAACCCACGAGGAGGTTCAGACGTCCCATTAATTTTTTTTCCTTCACGCAGCCTGTTATGAATTTTCTCCGTAAAAGCTGGTTTTGTTGAATGTTTGGAACTTTCATCGCTAAAATCGCGTCACAGTCCTGTGACCAACTCCATAGAGGGACACGAAAAAAGCCATAGATATAAAACGTGGACCACAGAGAAGTGAGAAAGAAAAACCATGCGGAGGAAAATCAGAGGGAAACTCCTTCACCGAGATGGTACTCCTCCCTTATGCGCAGTTTCTAATCCTTTTTTTGGATAACCGAGAATTGTTGATTACACTTTTAAAAAAAACTATTTTTCAACCACGTGCCCTTTGTATTTTCAGCCAAAGTCAGCTACTGAGGGAATACTTTCCTTCTTACCAGCCCAATGGCCATCAAAGTTTCTTCCTTTCTGCTATCAAAGTATAAACAGGGATTTTGTGCGTCCTTCATCTCCTATCTTTGTCTCTGATTGACAAGTTTTACGCTCTATTTTTTCCTATTCAATAAAGCAACAGAGGATATATTTTGAAATGTCTCTTAGAAATATGATGGCCCTACTTGGCTTCCTGCAGCACGGACGTGCCAACATTAGTGGCGGCCTTCGACCTTTCGCCATAAACGTCTGTGTGACTGTGTCCCCTAGAGGGATTATCTGTTGAAAATATATAAATTTTCTTCAGACGAAAAATTTTTCTCTTCAACATTTTTTCCCTGTCTCGTATAGCTTTCCCGCAGCAAATGTTTACTGACTGTATCTTTTTTGTTATGAATAAAGAACATCAAATAACTATGTGAAGTTTTTGAATTATGAAATTTGAACTGCAAATAAATTTGAGCTTCTCAATTTCCATAAAAATGAGGTAATAGACGTAGGAGCGAGGCTGTTGCCTAAAAATTCGGAATTGAGTTCGGAAATTAAAGCTAAGCAAGTAATTTGGGAAAGAATATTCATAACATAATATCATGTTCCCACATTTTTTTGGGGCAGTTTCATATCACTTATTTTCAAAGAACACTCTGGAAGTTATTTGAAACTCTATATAATTTGGGAAACAAATGTATATAACACGATAATATTTTTAACGAGAAATTTTTTCATAAAATTATTCTGATTATAACATACATTCCTGCTTATTTCGAAAATGTATTGCATTCCAAATTGAATCATTAATTTCTGTATGGTTAATCTTATCACTTTGTCAATACAAATACACGAAAAAATTGATAAGAATAAGAGTACAGTAAGATATAAAAAATGAGATGAATTAATCCAGAGGCTTATATAATCCACGAGATAATGGCATAATATATAATAGTACTCTGGAATAATGAATAATTTGTTACACTCTCAACCTAATCTTCAGTTAATACCTTCATCTGTTTCTTCTTTCCTTGACCAGAATGACGATCTTTTATACTCTGGTCTTCACTTCAGCAATCATCGTCAATTTGATTGGTGAATATTGAACAATATTGATATATCTATCATTTAAGGTGTATCATTAGGCTCCCCGAAAATAACACTTTACCGTTTAATATTATCTACATGGATTGCGCAAGTCGAACAGAATATCATCAAACGAATTTAAAAATTCGAAATCCTGAGCTGAAGATAAATAATAGTGATTATTCCCAGTTTTTGCATCATAATATTCTTAATGCAATGCTTTCCACCTAAGCAGCGCGCAACTGGCCACTTATCAGCCACGCGGTCGTGCCGACACGAGAAAAAACCTAACCCAGTACTTGTGCAGCAATTTTTAGTATAAGAAAAAAGCATAGAGGCGAAAACCAAAAGCAGATATATCTGTTGGTGGCGATAGGATGAAGAAATGAGTTAAATGAAGGGGGGTCTTTCTGATCACCACGTGGCTCAGCGTCCAGCGGTGCGCTAGGGAAAGGGAAAATGATGAGCAAGGTAAACGTGGAAAACGTGGAGGCAAGTGAGACAATGTCTAGCACAAGAAAAGGTGACGACCTCTTGCTTCAGGAAGGAGAGAGCGATAATTTAAAAAGTGTAGGGAAAAGAATGGTAGAAAGTCCATTTAAGAAGAGTGACGAAACGCGTAGGTTACCCACAAAAATCGAAGGATAGTTGAACAGTGATACCCTGGGGATTTCGATATCGGAAATCAAAGGGGCTAAGGTAGCGAATAAGGGCTGTGAGGGAGAATGAGAGGATAAGGGGAGAGAAATAGAAAAAAGGATGAAAGACCTGAGGGAGAAAGTGGAAGGATTCAAGACAGTTGTATTGTTAGCAAGGAAGGAAAAAGAAGATGAGATGAAATAGATAAAAGAGGTTTTCAGGGTGTTGAAGGAAAGGGCAGACAAAAGATTTTAAGAGCCAGAGGCTAGGTTACTTATAAGGGATGGTGACAGGGTGGAGGAAAGGCAAAAAGATATCCTGGATAAGGTTCACAACGATCATAAACTGATACGAAAAGAGGGGAAAATTCAGAGAAGCCTGTAAGACAGAGCTAGAAGAGAGGGAATAAAAGAGAGAGCGGAGAAGGTAAGGTATGAGAAAATGAAATTTGAGAAGACAATGTAGGCTTGGGATGAGAAGAAAAAGAATCTGAAAGAAGTGCAGGGGAGCTTGTTTTGTAGGATTTAGGATAGTGGGTAGAACAACAGGGCGGAGGAGCAGAAAAGGTCCTATTTTGGAATGCAGCAGGGGTGAAAAAGAAAGTTTTTTAAGAAGATCGGAGGACGCCGTTATGAATAAAGAGTGGGAGATTTCGATTTACTGGATATGAGATAGAGAGGGTTGACGGTCTATGAAAAATAGAAACATTTTTGGAAATCATATAAACTTGAATATTATTGATGAATTTAGTGCATAACTGAGTATTCTAAATGAATTTATGACGTGTGCCAATATACATCTAAACTGAAATATATCCTCTTTTTCTTGTTCCAGAGACAAGTTTGCAATTCGATTGTTCACACCATGGCGACCATATCTCTAGCTCTTCTCGTTTCGGAACTTCCTTTCAATCTAACAGATACCGTTCTCCTGGCAGGTCTTCTTATCCTGCAGAGCTTCCTCTTCGTTCTAGGTCCAGGTCTCCTTCTCGAAGAAGTTCTTCTCCTGATAGGAACATCGGAGTTCCTCCCATATGGCTACCTTCACCTGACGGGATCGGATGTGGAGTTGAACACTTGACATTTATTAGACTTATTCCCAAAAGAAATCTGCGGCGAATATTTGAACTTCGGAGATATACTTTTCCTACCGGGAAACGACTCAGAACTAGGGGGAGAGGAAGAAGCACTGAGCCTATCTCGACCCAAGAAAAAATTGTGGTATCAACATTCGACGGTGACGTTTTTGCAGTATTGAAGAGTGAGAACGTTCTCGGTGGAATCTATTTATTTAGTCATAGTATTTGTAGACGGGTAAAGGTGAACATGTACAGCGACGCAGTTGAGATGTTGACCCCAGATGAAATGGTTGAAATCCCAGTTGGTCCTAGCCGCTTCATTTCAGTCAATTTTAATGTAGAGAACGTTAACTTCCGTGGAACCCAGATTCGTCAACACCATGAATTCGACTTGAATAATTGAGAACTGAGACATGAGCGCGTGTAGTCTGAACGTGAATGCGTGGTCTGTGAGCGGTCATGTTTACCCTGGCTGAAAACAGAAAAGTAGTGGGTTCATTAGTATTTCAGCTTATTTCCTATGTTCTGGGAACCGGCCTTCTTTTGATAATGGAAATGAATCAAGTGTAAAATTGTAACATAAGCATGGCCAAATTCCAATTCTTTGATGTCATCATTTTGTTGCAACTCCAAACAACAACAGATTAAGGAACCTTAAAGGATCAACGTTCTCTTTTAAACGTGATATTTATCAGATTCAGCATATTTGAATACTGCCTTGAAGATTTATGATGCAATAAAGGAGATTCAAATGTAACTTTTAACTATTTGCACAATACCTTTTTATGAATAGACTTGGATAAATCCCTCATTGATAGTTTCTTCAAGCCTAATCAATTTTGAGTTGATGATGAGAAAACAGCCGAGTTCCGCGGGGTTTGATGTGTTCATGTTGCAGTATTAAAACTACATATATTTAAGAAATTTTGTATAATGCCAAAAGTTTTGGAGCTGACGTCAACAGTCATTCTTGTGTTTTTGGAAGGGGCATTCTAGATTGGATGATTCAATGTATCCCCTGAGGGTTTACATTTCCCTCGTACCTCTCAACTATTCCTTTACACACCTTACACTAGCTTAGCAGTGTGTAAGGGGGACCTACAGCTTAAGGTGGTTACCGAACCATCAAGAACACCACTCCTAAGTACTAAGAGTAATCTTTTTCTCAAGAGGTACTGGCACCACGACTTTCCGCAGATGAACACTCCATGCTGGGCAAGTGTTCACCGCGTAGGCCGCCGAAACTCTTCCAGAGTGCAAGGCGGAAATCGAAAACACATCCAAACGGAGAAGGTCCAAAGCTCATGCCTTAGCTCGAGGACTAACTGACATCCCTAGAAGAGGCATCCATTAACTTGTGAAGACAATATCTTTCGATTCAGGCGGCTGACCAATTTACGCATCCTTCAAAAAAATTTCTTCGTTAAGACTGGTTTTGTTAAGACGCTCCAATGCGCTATTGCGCATATCTGGTCACTGCCCTTGGACCTCTCGAATGGGATACCCAGTACAATATAGATCGTTTTGTCGCAGTCACTTTAGCGGGGTTTATGGTAGGATCTCCTCGTCTTTTCTTCTACAAGAGCAAAAGTTCCTTCGATATGTTGCTCCGTCTGAGGAACCTTGAAGGCTTTGAACTTCTAACCTGCTGTCGCTCTTGCTTTATTCTCTTTATCCATCGGTCTTCTTCACTAAGCCGTTTAGTCTAGTTTTGGCGATTTCTGTATCAGTTCTTGATCCCCTATCTCGCTCCTTGGTAAGGTCAATTTTTTCACCGGACTATATCTACATATGCTCATATGAAAACTTTTTTTTTCTACTTGAATCCCGTGAGGGGCTAACAAACTTTGTGCTTCATCTTACATAGCCCTGCCTGGGAGGGTAGGTCCCAATACACAAGAGGACGACCTGATATCGTAGAGACGCATTGATTCAAGTGTAATTTCTCCTGTGCAATTGTGAATCAATGTGCTTAACTACTCATTAGGTCGTGTGGTCTTACTCAGTGAAAACTCTTAGCACTGTGCTCATCAATCCACTACATAAGAACGCGCCCGGAGGCCTGGTCAAAGGCGCCAGGCGAGTAGCCCTTATTGATTACCCGTTTTCCAGCTTGACACAGAGCCTGACAACCATCAGTTGCGTTAATTCAGTTTGAAAATGTTCAATGTCAAGGCAAATTGAAGAATATCACCGGAGCTAAAAGAGTTCGAAATAATAACTGTTAATCTACTTCGGATAATCTTTTAAGCTACCATCCGCTACGCCATTGTTACGAATCGCCTACTTCTTCATAGTTTCGATTGTTTCTTGGTTATAACAACTTCATCTTGAGCTGCTCCTCGTAACCTAACCCTTCTGACTCCTAGATTTTTGGGATCTTGAGTGCACCTTTCATTTCTATTTTTTACCGTCACATGAAATACTTTTTATGTATAGTCCATGGCATTCACTTTCTTTGTTCTGTTGCATAACTTTTTTAAACGTTTATTTTTGAAGTGAGATGTACTTTCGTGAAAGATTTCAGTGGATGCGTTTCAGTGGATGAATTATAATTTCGGTTTCTCATGAATTGCGAGAATATTGGGAACCATTTTTTTCATCATAGCTTAATCGAAAAGTTGCTTTTCGACTCGCTGTAGCGGGTGGAAAATCAACTTCTCGATTATCGGTATAATGAAAAATCGTATGCGCAACTCAGGGCGAAGAAACGATTTCACTCGTGTGTATCTATCTGCCCCCGCTTCGCTCGGGAAGCTAACTTACACTCGTGAAATCGTTGCTTTTCGCCCCTTGTTGCGCAATATACTATTTCATCATACCTCAATCGAAAATTCGACTTTCGATGCCTGTGGAGCGGGTCGAAAGTCGAGTTTTTGACCCTAGGGTCGAAAGTAACAGATCAATGCAGATGGCGGTGTTCTGTGTACATTGATCTGTCACTTCCTTCCCTCTGGTTGAAAACTCGATTCTCGACTCGCTTCACAGGCATCTCCAATCGAATTTTCGATTATCGGTATGATAAAAAATAGTATGCGCAACTCGGGGCGAAGCAACGATTTCACTCGTGTGTATCTGCCTTCGCTTCGCTCAGGCAGCTAACTCACATTCGTGAAATCGTTGCCTTTCGCCCCTTGTTGCGCAATATACTATTCCCTAGACGATTCTTATGCTCAATGTGAAAAATGGCAGATACTCTTGAAGGGAGAAGCAATTACCGTGGAGGCAGTCGAAAGGCTGAAAGTACTCTGAGCGTTATTCTAATAGTTCAAGCAGGGAATAGTTCATCCTCGTCAAGGTTTGAGGAAAAACTGGATCGCAAAAAAGTTTAAGAGTTAGTAATGACCAACAACGAATAAAGACATATAGTTTCATGCAACTGAGGAGATTCAATGGAGAAACACATCCCTTCTAGAAATGATCAATTTAAATTGACTGTTTATACACCCAGCACTGTCAAAGCGGCTTCAAGCATCTTCGGCTCGCTTTCCTCACGCCATTCAAGTTTCAGCATTGATAGCGGTTGGAAGTTGAGAATCTCCTGAAGCTACATGAAGGCCGCTTTCTCGCAGCCTGGTGTATAAGTGATAATTGACAGCAAGCGATAGGACAGAATATCTCAAGTGTGTGGAATTCCGTTCCTGGATCATGGAGATACGATTGACAATGATTGAGCCTTCCAAAACTTTCAAGCTTGGTATGCATTCAGGATGTAATGTTCAACAATTTTTAGAAATTATATTAGAAAATTTGAGAATTTTTCAAGCAAAGAGTTGTATACTACTCAA
Source organism: Neuroterus valhalla (assembly GCA_011762715.2). Classification (NCBI taxonomy): domain Eukaryota; kingdom Metazoa; phylum Arthropoda; class Insecta; order Hymenoptera; family Cynipidae; genus Neuroterus; species Neuroterus valhalla. The sequence continues at coordinate 11,767 of WSXT02189584.1, forward strand.
TTTTTGAGATTGATATTTTGAGCTTATGCAATATGAAAAATTTTTTCGGGCTCGATTATTGTTCCAATCTACAAGGGAAAGGGTGGTCAAGGCGATTGTAATAATTATATGGCGGTTAGCCTACCAAGTAGTGCAGGCGAATTATTCACCAAAATACTTATTAATGAAGTCATAAGGGTAGGAAAAGGAAAAGATCTGAGAAGTCCAATGTGGATGTGTGCCAGGGAGATCATTTATGTGAACACAACATGTGAACGTACATGGAACCAAAAACCTGCTGAATATGAAATCGTATCTACTTATTTAAAAAATTGTCACTGAAAATGTAGTTTGATTCTTTTTATATATTCAGCGACTTGTGATTTTTCAATGTTAATTAACATCTGTTCAAAAATGTAAAAAATATACCAAAGTACCAAATTTTTCTTTCACTTGAAAATAGCTGTTCCAACGTGAGAAAAGTATTTTTTGTTTTCACCTATTGAACTATAGAATATATAGTTGACAAATATTCCATCAATTAGATAATTACTGAGTTCATAAACTTCTTCGCTATTTCTCTCATTTGGAACCTAAATTTTACAAGAATTACCTAATGCTAATTTTTAGCAACGACCAAAAAGCCACGACTTGAACGCGGTGGCAGATCAGTTTCCCTTGTTTCTTGTTTTGTTTTTTACATTCTCATTATTCAACTCTTATCGCCTCATGTGAAAAAGAATTTCGCGAATTTCTTGGAATCTCTACAATTGAGACCCCCTTAGTCAGATAAAATGATTTTCACAAAGGTGGCTGTCTGTCTGTGATCTCTTGACTCGATAAGTTCCGAAAGGATGATCATATTGGATTATGCTTTTGCACACTTTTTCAAGGCCAAAAAAGGAAGGAAGACTTTGCTGAACAGATGTTCTTGACCAACGGTTCTGGTTTTTTCCATCTAAAATGCTTTTGGACAAATAAGAATCAATCAAACTGCAAGATATAAACGAATGTTGAGGAATAAAATTGATAATTTTAAAAAGATCTACAAATCAAGTATCAACCATTCTTCTTATTTGATGCATAGTTTTTCTCTGAATCCTGACAACACTTTTGACGGAACAAAAAATTGTCATTTTCCATTTGCTATCCAAGTTATTCGAGATAGAGCAAAGGAAGGTCGCTTCTTAAGTCCACGATCAGTCAGAAGAGAATTTATCCGTCCACAAAATGTCCAAGAGTTCAAATTCCAAGGCAACCAAACCGTATCAAAAATATTGGGGATGGTTTAGGAAAATTAGCACAGACGTAGCCTCCGAAAGCTACGATCACGATGATTCTTCCAGAACCATCGATCCCGACGCGACCGGGGGTGATACGTCATCCGACTCGTCACTTCCCATAACACCAGAAGACGATCGAGTCAGGGAAACCAAAAAACTTGAACGCAAATATAAAACCTGAAGTATACGACCTGTTCAATGATGACCCACCAGTCGATGTCCCGTCTGCCTGCAGGGGCAGTCTGAAAACTGCCAATCGACTGGTCAACTCGCAGAAACCAAAAGAGAAACAACCAGTCAGTACAAGGGACGAGAAGGAACTGAGCTGCCGGAGAGAAGCGAGCACCTGCTCTGGGTGAGAGAACGGGCGAACGATGCCCTCCCCACTCTTGCCGGTTGATACCGTGAATTCTCAAACTAGGAGGAACCTGTGAATGACTCTAAACACCGCGAAACCGCAGCTGCAAATCGAATCCGAACTCTACTCTGGCGGAAGCTAGCAGCAGCATATAAATTATAAACAATATCTGAGTAAACTAATTTGTAACTTCTATTCATCAAAAATTGAAACGAATTTGATAATATTATAAAAACAGGAGGTTTCTTACAGGTTTGAAATATCCGCAATTCTGCGTACACATTAAACGAAGATATTTTTGAAATAATTGGTAAAAAGACGATGAGAAAACGAAGAATCAAGGATGTAACAGCGAATCGGAAGTCAAGAGAACGCAACGGCATTTAAGGAAGGCAAAAAGGAATGAAGACGAAGCCAAGAGAAGATTGGGTAGTAAAAGTGTCGCTCTGGAATGTTTCAGGATTTAAAACATCTGCTCTCTTATTCATTTAAAAAATAAAGACTTCTGAAGTAAATTGTAAAAGTATGACGTAATGATGATGAATAAGACGCAGGCGGATGAGGAAGACTAAGAGTGGATAGAAAGGATTTTACCAAAAGGGTATGTGAGTAGGATGCACGATGCAAGAAGCAAGAGAGGAACACGCAAGTATTTCCCAAATGGGTAGCATGGTATCAGAGGTAAGAGAGGGTCTTGTAGTTAAACAGGGATGAAGAAGAGAAGGTTACTTAGGAAAATCGAAACATAGAAACATAGATCGGGGGCGTAGAACAGTTCTGAACCTGATAGGGGAGGTAGCATTGTTCATTTGTAATAACAATACAGAGGAAGACGAGGATTGCGGAATAACATTCACAAGAAAAAAAGAAATCTTGAAAGACTACATCCAAGCAGAAGAAAAAATAAAGAAGCTTTTGGTGGGGCTGTAAGAGGAGGATTTGGAAAAAAAGTGAGATTTCAACAGGTACAGGAAAGAGAGGAAAACCCGAGGTAGTAGAAAGCGTGAAGAGGCTTATACAGAAGACGCGAAAGCAGGTGATTCCAAAAGGAGAATGGAAAACGGTGGGATGAGGAATCTTAGGAGGGTAAAGAAAAAAGGAAGGAGAGTACTGAACAATAGGAGAAAGGGGGGATCAGAAACAAGGTGATAAAGAGAAAAGGGTCAGGTGGCAATGTTATGTGAGCAGGAAGGGATAAACGAAACAATAGGAAGGCTTGAAAGATATAGAGCAGTATGAGAATATGGTATAATGATGAAGCTCTGAAGTATAGGAAGGAGGAGTTGGAGAGCAAATTTGAAGAGTCTGTTACGATACATAGAGAGGGGAAGGATGGCTCAAGCTGAGTTACAAACCACCACGAACAACAGCTCCAAGTACTGAGCGTAACCTTTTTCTGTTGAGGTATCAGCATCATGACTATCCGGAGATAAAGAGTCAGTAGCTAAGCAAGTGTTCAATGCGTGGGTTATAGAAAGGAATAGGAACAGAAGAGTGTTGTGGAAGAAGAAAGAAGAGTGGCTGAGGAGATGATTGAAAGGATGAAAGAAATATCTGTGGAGGTATGGTTCAGAGTAATGATGGGAAATGAGGAAGGAAAGGATGTTTGATCGGAGAGAAGACGCAGGGAAAGTAGCTCGTTGAGGCTGCTGTTGTTTAGTATAATCTTGTCAGACTTAGGAGAAAGACTAGATGAAAAAGGGAAAGGAGGTACAATCTTACGTATCATTAAGCTTCACTTTCTAGCATATGTGGATGATGTTGTAATATCGGTAGCGGACAAAAGAGGATAGAATTTGTTGTAAAGATAGTTTTGAGATTCTGTGAGAGGGAAATGTTCAACCGTAGATATGAGTAAGACCAAGATAATTTTCTTCAGCAATAGAAGGAGAGGAGGAGAGTACTAATTGAAGCCTAACCGATAAATGGTAGCACAAGTGCGAGTAAAAAAATAAGCCAAGTTCGAGGGACAGGGAAGACGAAGTTGAAATAGAGGCCAAATAGATTGGAAGGTCTCCAAAAAAGATTCTTGAGGTGGGTCACAGGAGTTAGTTGGAGTCGTCCAAGATGTATGCTGAAAGGAGAACCAGGAAGAGAAAAAATTATATTTAAGAATTAAAGCACCTAAAGAGATCTTGGAAGATAAAGAAGAAGCTAAAGAGCGAAGATGGAAGCAAAATCGCAGTGAAATTGGATTCAAAGCGACGAAAGGCAATACAGAAGGTTCAAAATGGGAAGGTTTGAGACAGCGAATGAGGGAGGGATGTGACATTCGACAAGGGAGTATAAAATGTCAGGAGAGAGAATTGGAGTTGATAATAAAACAAAAAGTGGGAAGACGGAGAAAAATTATGGAACCGCGGTACAACAAGTGGTATGACATGGTCGTATGAGTGGGGAACCAGAATACCTGAAAATACTATAATCACGAATCAATCTTTTTTTTTCATTCTTTGGGGTTCGAATTTGGGGTTCATATGACACGTTTCGTTCTCTCTAAAACTCTTTGGTTCCTGGGACATTGAATCATGAATCATTCACGTTGACGCACATCTACGTTTCGTTCCAGGGATTTAGGGGAGCTTTGATTGAGATATCACGGGGATGCTGTGGCAGTGTTTTTTTTTTATCTGTACACTCCACAGTTCACATCATGCTTAAAAAAACGCTTCCTTGCTAAACTTCCTGAGGTCCACGTGCGGCCCATTGTGCAAAACTGACACTAATGATTCGTCCTGAACCGGCGAGTGTGTTCCATTTCTTCCCGGGAAGCAAAACCAACTTTAAGGGGACCATTCACCTCTCTCGAAATGACCCTAAAAAATCCTTTCCGCAATTTATTTTATTTGATAAAAGTTTCACAATATTATATGAGCACAAGGGTAGAGCAAACTTTTTTCATTTTCTTTCGAACTTGAGAGGGGTCCAATAGTTGAATTTTTGTATCAAAATCTTCTACAAAGAGTTACTGATTGGAATAGAATGTCTTATAATCAACATTCTTGGGAGAAAAGGGAGGAAAGGGTGGAAAGAGTCAACTTTTTGATTAGTAAAAAGGGTTCTTTATATCGGAATTCTTCTGTGGGAATTCAGGAAGGGAGCAGCCTGGGTTTTTCTTGCGTATCTACCAACCAAATATCTACCAACCGAAACGTTGGTAGATGTAACGAATGTTTTTGTTTTGTTAAAATAAGTAAATAAACGAAAGCTAGAAAAAGTAGAGTGGTCGCGGGACCACCGACAGAAGCTTTGCTCTTCCGCGTTGGAAGAAAATCATGAATTTGATTGTTATTTTATGATTCGATAGGAAGAAAACTGCTATCATTTCACTTTATGCATACATGCACGCCAGTAAAAGAAATTTTGCAGCAGGAAGTATAAACTTGATCGCAATTGGAGATTCAAATTCCGAAAAAGTTTAATTATTAAAGTTTGTAAGTTTTTAGTGTTATATGCGGGCATGAACATTCAGACGAATCACTACCAGAACTATTCATTATAAATGCCTCTACTCGCGCGCAACGTGTAAGTCCGTGTTCAATACACACACGCGGCGCATCGAGTGTGCGCCGCGCCGTCTCGAGCAAGAGTTGGCGCAGGAAAAACATGTGAGAACGGGAAGCGCAGAGTCTACTGCACATCGGCCTCCAGAACGGCAGGGAGGGAGAAAGAGTAGAGAGAGGGAGGGAGAGATAGCTTCGTGTGTCGTGTGTCACTTTGTGTGTCCATTTTCTCGTGATGGGGTGCTCTCGTTTTTCCCAGTTAGGTTGCCTCGCTCAGAATATATGTATACCCTCCCAAAAGAAGCAAAGCTTCTAAAAGAGAAAGAAGTTGGTTCTGAGGTTTCGTTTTTTTTATTTCTCCTCCTTTTTTCTTAACCTCTATTTTTTACTACCTCTTTGTTTTCATTGATAGCAATATTATTTCCAAGGTGTCTGTCAAAATTTGATCATTCAGTTCTTGGTTTACTAATTAATTGCCTGGAGTTGCAGGTTTTTACTCAAATTTCGGACGTTGAAAAGAAATTTAAATGGGGATTCGACGAATGCTTATATTGATTTGTTCAAAATAACTCAATAATATTACTATTATTTCTAGAGCCTGAATTTCTGAATCACCTTCAAAAGATGATCGAATAAGACTGAAAAAATGTTCCTTTATTTCACTTGAGTACTTGGTTGGAAGTTGAACTCTTTTGTTGAAAATTACATTTTTTTCTGGTGGAGAAGTTCATTATCTCATTCCTTGTTGGAAGCTCATCTGTTTTGATTGGAAGTTAACTTCATTGGTAGTTTATTGATATTTGTTCAAGATCTAAAATTTCAGTCGAGAATTCTTTTCTTTTAAGGAATCAATTTGTATGATTGAAATTTTAACTATTTTACTTTGTTTTGAAATTTATGGACTGGAAATTTATGCATTCCTCCGGAATTAATTTTTTTTGGAAAAAAATTATTCTGATTGATTGAAAGTCCATCTTCTTGGTTCTAAAATTGTAATGTTCTATTGAACTTTAGTATTTTTTGGTTAAATTCAACATTTCCTTCCAAATATTCCTTTTTACCATTTGATGCAGCGTTTATCTTGGATATTTCTAATTGACCAATTTCAATGGAAAATTCAACTATTCGGTTAAAAGTTTCTCCTGATTTGGAATTAATTTCTTCCTCCTGAAAAACACAACTTTTCCTAGGGATTATATCTTTTGGCTCTATTTACCTTTTAGGTTAACACTTTTACCTTTAAGGTTGAAAGTGCATCATTGTCAATTGAAAATTTCCTTGTTTCGTGAAGAATGCATTTTTTCCTTTCAAGCTTCATAATGTTATTCAAAATTCAATTCCTCCATCAGAGTCAGCTTTTTGAATTGAAATTGAAGGAAGCAGAAATTACGAGAAACCAAAATCAAATTTCTTTCAACGTTCGAAATTCAAGTTAATATCTGCAACTCCCGGAAATTGAATAAAAAAAATCTGCCCGCTTTTTTACTTCCCTACAGTTGTATATAAAGCTTTTGGAACTCAGAAGCGCAATGTCGACTTTCATAATTTGATGAGCGTGGATTCTCTTTTTTTAAAGCTTCTCCGGCTTCAACGAATACATTCCCATCGCGTGTCTCGTGCTGCGCACTCGATCGAAGTTTGTCCAAAACGGTAGAGAAGTTTTTTTGCCTAACTTTTTTTACATGTTGTGTAGCTTTCCAAGAAATTCAATCTTTTAATTTTCAATTTTATTCTTTACGATCAAAAAAAAAAAAAAACTACGCGTCCAATGGGAAAAGTAATAACAAATTAACAGATATTTCTCGGTTGAATAACTTTTTTCTTTCTATCTTCTGTGTTAGCCTTAGTCCTTTTTTTAAATTTCATTATTTCATTTTTATAGTTATTTTTTCTGAATGAAATAAAAACTACATATCCTGTTGAAGAAGTTGATAACACATTGTCTATATGATTATTCCTAAGCTTGTGTCAATTGTCCAAAAGTTAATTTTTTTCATTTTTTTCATTTTTTACAATGTTTTTTTATAAATGAAGCAAAAACTACTTGTCCTATCAAAAAGTTGATATTATCAAATTTGTAGATCTTGTTTTGTTGCACAAGTTTACTTCATTTATATTTTCCTGTACCTTACATAGTTTGACCAAAAAATGAAACTTCCTATATTTCATTATTTTTTGTGCGACCAAAATTTGAATTTTCAATTTTTTGAGAAAACGCTAAAAGTTGGAAAGCTCATCCCGGAGGGTTCCCAGAAAGAAACATTTTTTTCTTTAAACTTTTTTCCATATCTTGCATTGTTTGGCTAAAAATTCTCATTTTCGTTCACATTTTTGAATTTCGAAAATTCCATAACTCTGACAATTTTGTTTTTATCAAAAAGAAATCATAAGGACAAACTGTTTCACTTGTTACCAACTACAAGAAACCTCACTTAGAATTTTTTAGTCTGAGAAAAAAAAGTCCGAACAAAATTTCCAAAATGCTCCCCCACTTTCATTTTTGATCCAAAACAGCTGGTTAACGGAAATGATTTGTATTTTTGGTTCCTTAAAAATGGTTGCCAAAGCAAGATCGATCATCATCATTCTTCCGAAAGTTATCGAGTTCACAGATTATTTTCGATTATTTTCGGTGCGATCAAAATTGGAATTTTCGATTTTTTGAGAAAATTCAAAAAGTTGTATTCAGCATTTTGTTGGGCTCCCAAAAAGAAGCATTTTTGTTCTCTAATTTTTCTTTATATCTTGCGTTGTTTGGCAAAAAACCCTTATTATTGTTTATATTTTTGAATTTTGAAAATGCCTCAACTCTGACATTTCTGTTTTTATAGAAAAAAATCATAAGGATAAAATGTTTCACTTTTCACTTACTACAGAAAGTCGTACTTAAAATTATAGAGTCTTGGAAAAAATAGTTTAAAAAATTTTCAAAATGCCCCAACTTTTTGAGTTTTCATCCAAAATAGCTGGCTAGCGAACTTGAGTTTTAGTATTTGACACTGAAAGAGTCTACTAAAAGCCAATAAAACAGGTTCGTTTTTTCGTAAGTATCGTGCTCACAGACAGACATACATACAGACAGGCACATTCGTAAAAACCATTTTTCTGGGTTC
>WSXT02189594.1:0-20002 GCA_011762715.2 Neuroterus valhalla
TATCAAAGGTGAATCCGATTTTTCAAGTCCTCTAAAAGTTAGCGTGACTACACATTCGAGTAACCAAACACACAGACACCAACAAAATTTTATGATGTCCAGAATCTGTGAGTGTCGAGTTGTAGATACGTTAAATACTGAAGATGAAAAATTTTGCCGATTCCATCACTCTCTCATGAACGGCAATTCTGGAAAAAAGTAACACATCTTGCGTAAAATCATTAATTTATTAATATAAACATTGCGTTAAACTTGATATGATATAAACCGCTTTAATGTGACCAAACCGAAAAATCAATTTGAAACATTCGATTTAGTAATCGTTTTGTTGCGCAATACTGACTCATTGTTCTAGAGTCGAGAGGCGAGTTTTACTTTTACACCCACGTGAATGTATGCATATAATCAACTTAGTATATCGCTACAAGGTCAAGAACTATTATTCGCACAAACAATGTACTATGTAGAGCGTAGAACAATGAGACCGTTCATATCATGTAAAGCGCCATACGAAGACTATCATCAAAAGGGGACGTATATCTTGACAATGGATATCTATTATCACAAGATTTTTTACGATTTTTTGGTTACACATAGAGTAGAGGGCTTCTGATTAACCTGCGGAAATTATTTTTTGTTTTTTTTTGGTCTTACCTCTTAACCCTTTTCAGATTGGATAAATTTAATTCATTTGTTATACTCAGCAGCGCTAAGACTACTGCCCAACCCGCTAACAGCAATTTAAAAACAACTGACCTTATCCCCTTGAAGGCAGAATCAGTTGCATCACCGGGAAAAATACCCCCAATCAATGTCCAATCCAATATTACCTTTACAAAAATGTTGAGGCGCCCCCTACTAAACTCGTTTGGTTCCAGCCTCGCTGTTCTAATGGAAAATAGAGAATTGATATGGAAAGATTTGGAGGTGGAATTGACATGGGAAATTTCGAGCAAGGGATATGTACGAGGAAGAGACAGGGAAAGATATTAGATCAGTCTTAGAATTCATTGCGTGTTTTTTGCGAACAGAAAAAAAACTGATTTCATTTTTAGTCCTAATTTTCAAAACCAAGATCTTTGCTTTGAACGCAGAATTTTTAGTAATCAGAAGGCTTTGATTGAATTCTTGAGCGAAATGGAGATACGCGAGGTTACTTCGGCAGTACACAGTAAAAAAAAGTCTTGTTTTTATTACAGCTTGTTTTCGGTGAACCTTGTCTGCCTGTATAGTGCATAAGTCTGTCCTCCTTCTTCGGGGCTAACTTCAATAACACCTTGGAACAAGCCCACTTTTGAGCTTGAATCAAGACTTTTTTTTCTGTGTATGAGAGGTAAGACCTGATAAAAACAATATACAGCAAAAGGAAGTCCAGCCTGTTTCTGCTTTCAAACGACACACTCGTCCTGTGCAACATTGCTCCGACACAGGTCGTTTCTTGATCTCTTTAGCAGACACCCCGTACAAAGAGTTTCGCGAAGCCATTAAAATAATCCACTAAGCGATATGCTTACACGGGCCAATTTGTATCCGAAATCGTTCGTTTCAGGCTTCAGTCTTTTTTTTGTATACAATTGCTCTCCAAAAATCCCTATCCTGGCATACATCTCTTGCTTCTTCCACATCCATACATCTTTTCATACATGCTCTTGTGTTCCTGCGGCTCTTTATATTTCTCCTCTTGAGGGTCTCATTCACACAATCTATCCATTCCTTCTTTGGCCTGCCTTTCGTTACGCTACCATTCACCCCACCTAGATACACTTTCTTTTTAATCGTTCTTCATCCATTCTCTCAACGTGACCGAACCATCTCAGCCAATTTCTTTCACTCTTGTCAAACAGCGTTTCTTCTACACCACATTCTTTGAGAACCCACTCATTACTTACTTTGTCCATTAGTGTTTTATCGCACATATTACACAGGAATCGCATGCCGATCGCGTTGAGTTTGCTCTTATCCTTTTTTTAATACGTTTAGGTCTCGCTACCATACAGGACAGTTGATGCTATTACAGAATTGTATATAGCAATTTTAGCTTTATTTGTTACATTTTCACTTTAAGTAATAGCACGTACATTGCCGATAATCTTTTTACCCTCATTTATACGCCTAGAAATCTCTGCATCTATCTTCTCAACAGCAGTGAATAAACTCCCAAGATACACGAAATAATCAACTTGTTCTATCCTCTCTTCATTTAGGGTAATATTGCAATGAGTTTTTGCAGCCTTACTTTCAAACACCATGATTTTTGTGCTATTGACGTTAATGTTAAGACCCATGCTCTTCATGCTGATATCCAGTCTGCTCAACATCCTCTGCAAATCCTCGGCTGATTCTGCCGTAACGATCTTGTTGTCTGCGAACCTAAGGTTACGAACTTTCACTGTCACAAGATCAAGACCTTCCTCGTCAAAGAGAGCCATTCTCAGACATTTGTCCATGTATATTTCAAACATCCAAGAGGACATAAAGCATCCTTGCCCAACGCCCTGCCTAATATCAAACCAATCGCTAAGTTGTTCATTTACTCTAACACTTGCTTTGTTACTCTTATATATTGCTTGTATTGCTTTCAAAAGCCCCATTCACTCCATATTCTTGTAGGACCTCCCAAAGTTTACCTCTATTTACCTTATCGAAAACTTTTTTCAGATCAACAAATGCACAGAAAACTTCTTTATTTACTCTTAGACTTTTTCCTGTGATCTGTCTCAAGCTAGATATCTGATCCGCACATGATCTCTCTGGCATAAATCCACATTGAATATCCCAGATCCTTTCTTTTGTTACTCCCATGACTTCATCAATAAGTATTTTGGTAAATATTTTTCCCACAGTACTTAAGCATTTCAGAGGTAATACCATCCACACCGGCAGCCTTACCATTCTTTAGTTTTTTAATTATGGAAATAATGTCATCGATAGCGATTCTTGTTCCGCCGCCTACATCGGAATTGTCTAACCTATCCGTGACTGTGTCACTGTTGATATGCTCCGTGGCTTCACCCTCATACAGCTTCTGGAAAAATCCCACATACAGTCTTTCACCTTGTCCTAATCCCATATCGTTTCACCGTCAGCATTCCTAATTCCGACTACCTCAGTGCTAGTATTTCCTTTTTAAGTCTTCTTAGCCCATTTTCAAAATAGTTTCTTATTTCCTTCAAAATCATTTTGCATTTTCGTATCTTCTTCCGTTTAGATTTCATACTTGCTTTCTTTTACTAGTATATTTGCTTTCCTCTTTTTAACCCTGTAATCATTTATGACCATAGTCTTTTCCTTATCGCTAAGACCTCTGGTATTCAACATTCTCGAGTACGCTTCTTTTTTCTCGCTGACTGCGACGCGTATTTTATCATCACACCACGCATCACCGGACTTCCTTCCTACAGTCGCAGTACCACACACTGCCGAAGCACTCTCGAAGATTCCATTCCGCAGTATTGTCCATGCATCCTCTACATTTTTGTTGACTAATTCTGTCTTCCAATCATCTTTCTGATGCCCTTAATATTTATCCAGCTTTTCACGATATAGGTACTATTGGTACTTCTGGTTTTTTCAAATTCTCAATTCTGAATCATGTCAGTTTCGATTTTAATGATTCTTCTTCTCCTCCATCCTTGGCCTAGGTTTATTTTTGAAACCATAAGATAGTGATTCGATCCGCTTTCAGAACCTCTCATAGCCCTTGAATCTTTTACAAGCCCTCTTAGTCTTTCATTCGCTGCAAAAAAGTCGATCATACTATGGCTTTCGCCTCTGCACCAAGTATACATATGTACCATTTTGCGCCTGAACCAAGTGTTTGTAATAAACAAACCCTTTTCTAAACACAAACTGATCAACTTATCCCCATTGCCATTTGTTTGTGGAACTCCGAAATGACCAAGTACTCTGTCAGTACCATCGCGTTGCACGACCAATCCAACCCACTTCTATTCTTACCCACAATAATCTAGGAGATACACACTCATACATTTTGACATGTTTTTTTGCTCTCTCATTCATAATAAGAACAATTCCTTGGCTAGCGTGTGGTTCCACGTCTACTCCTGACCAGAATCCGAGAACAATCTCCACCTTATTAATCTCACACCCCTTTTCTTCGTTTCCGGTATGCACAAAATATCTAGCTCTCTGGTGCGCATAGTATCCCGCAACTCTTTTTCCTTTAGATCATTTACAACCGCTATGAAACACTAAAGTTGCATCCAGAAGCTTTGATGAGACCCAAAATGAACCAAAAATGAGAAAAACAGACTGAAATTGCTACCGGAGAAAATTCGGGCATTACAAAAGAAAACTTTATTGCAGTGATCGCCGCTGTTCGAAATCTACTTTCTAAAGATATTAAGGTAAACCTAGTTTCATTAAACAAAATGGCTACGACTTCAACAACCGAAATTGCGGGGAACCATGAATACAAATGAAGCTAATAAGCAAAATATTATAACTAGTATATTAGCAAATTACCTCGAAAATGGCAGTCCATTATAATGATATTTTTAAAACCCTTTTTGGAACGCTCAGGAAGTACTTCAAAAAGGACACGAATTAGCCACCTACCTCCATAAGAATAACATCACAATTTGTCTATTAAGCGGAACTATACTCCGCGAAGTCCCAAAAGTTAAACTACGCAGTTATAAAATAAACAGGAACCACAAAAATAGAGGAACAGCAATTTTATTTCAAGAAAATATCAAATGGGATTGATCATTCCCAAACTTGACTCTCTTGAAGCCTCTGTTATGGAAAAAAATATACCGGAACCTACATGCAATTGTTTCTCTTTTTCAGACTTCCCCCCCGCGGCTTTATAAAAAATGACTGTAAACAAATTTTTAAACCAGCTCCCTCGGTTATTGCTGCAGTCGACTCTAACGATAAACATCTACATCAGAAAAGTAGAATGACGAACAGAATTGGGAAACAACTTTTTGAGTCAAACCCTATTGACTTCGCAATAACCAAAATAACTATTTTAATCACGGTGCTGCTTCTATAAACGAACTGTACTCGGACCATCGACCAATTATTCTTAGCCTTCACGCCAATTGTGAGAAATCTCCAGAAGTACCTTGCTACAACTTCGCAACAGCAAGTGAACAGATTTTCACCACGACCTTAGAATCTCAATTAAATTTTGAACTCGCATTTCTTGACACTACCAACATAGACGAAGCGATAACTGACCTCCCCTCCTCCCCCTCCCACATGTAGCATAAAAATCGCTATTCACACTGCAGTTCCTCAGACTACGCTCAATAAATCTGATCTACCTCTCAGTCCTAAGATAGAAGATCTCATCAAAACTCGCAATAAACTTTGCTGAACGCTTCAGGGAACTAAAATCTGTATCCTCAAAAGGACCATTAATTATCTCCAAAGAACAATAGCGGTTGAAATTCAAGAACACAGGTGTAGTAATTAGAACACCTAAAACACCTATAAAGAACTAATCAAACAAACTAGAACTTCCAAAAACATCAAAAGAACCGGACCTGATTCGATTCCAAACTTAGTTCTCAAAAGCTTCTTATCCCATGCCTTCATCTCCTTGTCATTGTCGAAAACCTGAATATGGAATCCTAATCCATAAAATGTTTATTCGACCTATCATAACTTACGCTTGTACAATCTAGGGAGGTGGGTCAAAAACAAACCTCTAGTTATACAAAAAATTTTGTCCTTCACACACACAAAACGTTATCTTAACTTCCTACCTGTCAAATTTTTCTTAGCTTGTGTATCTATGCTGATTAGGCAAAGCACAAAAACCTCTTCCATTCCGATCATTCTCCGGAGAGATCAAAGGATGTCACAAGAGAGGGCGATGGGTAGGGCCTTCCCAAATGGGCGCTAGGACGTCCCAAAAACGTGTTAAGAACATGCTTGTATGTCTTGAGACTGGGTGTCTTTAAGACATCCTTTGGCTCTTATCATGTCTCGAAGAGGGCCTCAAGACATCCTCAAGGCGTCCGTCAAAAGACGTCCATAGGGCAACCTTAGGACTTGTGTGCCGACAGTGTTCTCATACCCTTCCTTCTTTTACGCGTCCCACTCACTTTCGACCTGTAAGCTTTATTAGAAAAATGTGGGAATCAAAATTCATAAAATGAATTGAGCCCAGATAGCAACATTGAAAACGTTTGTTGTGAATTGAATAGGCACAAAAGGGAAAATCTCTTGATGTGGAAATGCTGACCCGCTGGTGGTCGACAAATTATTACAGGCAATTTTTTAGGTCTCTTTGAGGCAAGAAACCTTTCTCTCATACCATCCATCGTATTCTGCATTGTTCAGCTATACATATGAATTTCCACTTTCCTGGTTTCATTTTCCACGCTTAACCATTTTCCCTTAAAAAGCGGTTAGTATTTTAAGAAACATTATTTTCTCTGACTCAAGGGGTCTCAGAACGTCGATAACTAACAAAAACTAGATAAATCCAAATTCACATGAATCTAATACCTTCCAGCATTATTCGTAAGACTGAAGAACTGTTCTCCTCTATTTGAAAACTGATGAGTGTGGTTTACGTTACAGATAAAGGAGGAAGTTGTCCGTTGAGAAATAGTGTCAGCAAATGTATGCCATCTTGTTCGAGCGATTATCAATGCAGTTCTAGTGAAAAGTGCTGTCCAAACAAATGTGGGAGTCAATCATGCGCTTCTCCTAGCTCAATAAATACAGGATCAGACGGAGGATACAAATCGTCATCTAAAGGTATGCGATACACAGTCAGAAATAGGCTGTGGTTCCATTTACCTGAAAAATCTGGTTATTTGAATGTGGTCACTGGTACTACAAAGCATTGTCTGGGTGACAAAGGACCCTGTTACAATAACCTGGAAAGATACTAACATCATTAGGCTTCTTGAAACGGTGCAGAGACAACATTATCCAAAAATTCTTGCTATTGAAAAACCATCTATGAACATCGAAATCCGGATCTATTTTACCAAAAAAAGTTTGTTCCCTTGAAGGAAAGAATTCAATACACTAATTCTAGTTTACATTCTACCTCCAAAGAAACTATTAGAGCTCCATCTCCTCTTAGCAAACACCCTCATATTTAACATTTGGTCCACATTGGACCGCATATCGTGTGACCAATTTCAACGGATTAAACATAGCTACACCCAGAAAAAAATTGGTTAAATTACTTCCAGTAAAGCGCACACCACTAACTAACACAATAGAAAACATCTCCAGTCACCTTCTGAGTGATTAAATGATTTCAGCCTTGTCTAAAGGACATAATTCTGCTATAGCTACTACCTAAATTCCAAAAGAAGAAATTATCATTAATTTAGAGTCTACAATATATAACCTTCCACCCGAAGAAGCGAGTGACATTCGACAGAGGTTGGCCATCATCCTACGCCAAACCTGAGTTCCCTTCTCAAATTTAACTGAAAAATAAAGAACAGAAATCGAAGAACTCAATCGGAATAGAGACATTATAGTATTACCTGCAGATAAAGGCAACACTACCGCAATAATGAATAAAGGAGATTATAACAATAAAATCAAGAACTTTCTAACTGACATGCATAAAAACAGGTAAGCAAGATCCCAATAAAACAATAGTTAACAAAACGCAAAACCCTCCCAAAAGACGCTAAGTCTAACAAAGTAACAATATCCAAACTGATCCTATTTCTCGAAGATTTTACGGACTTTCAAAAATCCACAAAAACAGCGTTCCACTCAGACCGATCGTTAGCGCAATAAACTCATCACCTTACAACTTAGCACCCTTCCTAACCAAAGAACTGAATCCTTTTACAGGAAACTCTATCACTCACGTTCAAAATTTTTTCTGACTTCACCAAAAAGAAACAACAGGCTCACATTCAAACTCAGGACATCCTTGTAAGTTTCGACGTAGTATCTCTCTTCACGACAGAACCAATCCCTGTAGCAATCGATACCATCAAATTCTTCGCAAACTTTTCCCTTGATCCCGTACCTTTGATAGAACACAGTTTCAACAATATTTACTTCTCTTTTATTAACCAATTCCACGAACAAACCTCAGGAGCAGGAATGGGATCCCCGATTTCACCTGTAATAGCTAGTATCTTTATGAAACAGTTGGAAACCAAAATCTTCAGTCAATCCAAGCTCACACCAGAATTCTGGTGCCGTTACGTTGACGATACTTTTGTAATATGGAGACGTGGATTGGATGAACTACACAAATTTTCCGAATTCATCAAATAATTACATCCTGATATCCAGATGACCATGGAAATTGAACAAAACGGAAAATTGCCTTTCTTGGACGTTCTAGTTTACAAAAGATCTGATGGCACATTAGACCATGAAGTTTAAAGGAAACCTAGTCATACAACGAGATATCTCCATGCCTCCTCCAACCACCACCTATCTCCAAAGCAGTCAGTCATCAACTCCTTCGTTCACAGAGCTTTCGCCATAACCTTATAAACCCTGATGGGAAACATTTACACAAAAAATTAATACAGCAATCAGGAAATACACTAGAAAGAACAAGTAAACTCAATCAACTTAAGAAAGAGAGACAGAGAAAAGCGACCACCATCCTACCCAACATCCAAAGTATCACAGAACAAATAGGAAGAATCCTCAACAAACACAACATCCAAGCCATATTCAAGCCACCTGCGAAAATAGGGCATCTTCTTAATAAACTGAAAGACAGAAAAGCACCGTTCAGTGATCCAGGATTATATGAAATTCCTTGCTTTTGGGGCAAAGTCTGTATTGGAGAAACCGGGAGAGCGGTGAGCCAATGTATAAAGGAACATGAGAGTAAAGTCAGGCTGAATCATTTCACGCAATCAGCAATAGCTGAGCATTACATCAGAACAGGACATAGCATTCCATCTGACAAAGCATCCGTCATTGCAAAAAAAAAAACAATATTTTTCCAAGAAGATATAAAGAAGCAATCGAAATCTTGAACCACCCTGATGGCATGAATAGGGACAATGGATAATACCAATCCAATGTGGCTTTCTAGTCCGGCAGCGGGCAATGCTGTCGTATGCAATAATTTGTCCAAGAATGAAAACTTGTTATTCTTATGTATTTTGAGCCGCTGGATCCGAATTTTTGGTCTGGACAATTTTTTGCTAGAAAATATGGCCCATTTTGAGATGAAGAGGTCTCTTGCAACTTTTTCGTGAAATGCATAGTTCAAAAGATATAAATTTTTTTTCAATTTTTCAAGAACAAAACGAGCAGCATTTTATTCCAGCCCTAACACAAATACATGATTTATCTGATATCACAATGCCAAATGTGTACAAATTCGTCAATCGGTGGCAATGGTATGTGCGCTTTCTCTGGAACTAAAATCGTGATGAATTTCGTATTCATAGGAAAGAGGATCCAACGTGATACTCTTTTCATTGAAACGATTGAGTTGTTGGGGAGTTACACTGCTACCTGGAACTCATTCCACCCGAACTCGCAACTTCCTCGGAATGCGCTCGTAGACGAGACGGCGCGTCAGTTATTCGCGTGTATTCTGCCCTGACTGTTTACGTTTCAGCTCACTCGATCTCGTTCAAAGGCCGTCTATACCCTAGCCCGAAACCGGAATGAGATTGAGGTTGCAGTGTGCATAGAAAGCTTGTTGATTATGTAACCTTATTGACACTGTAGTAGGAGGAAGCTGAATAATTTCACAGATCTGAGTGTGATAATAAAAATGATACCGAAGCTTATTCAGAATTTGACAACCAGCATTTGGATTATAAACGTTTACGAGGTATCGTTCAGCTACTTTTATACCGTGAACTAATAAATCTTCAGAAGAACCTGGAATTAATGAAAACTTATTAATAAGTTGCCGTTAGTTTTATCACCAAAAAATGACAAACACCATACTTTGACCTAAATGAAGAAGATAATCTTCTGGTTTTGCAGCCAGAGGGCTGAATTTCGTGCTAACTTTATACTAGTGTAATCGGACCCAGACAACTGATGAGCAGCTACAATCGTTCTGCATTAAACTATCAGGAAAACCCAGATGTGCATTAGCCTAAGAGGCAACATGGGCACTGCCCCGCGTGATGAAATATTAAATAAATCGCTTTGATTTTATGGTCAGTTTGAAAAAAAGGCGGCATTTTTCATTTTTGCCTAGGGGCGGCAAATTCCCAATTCCGGCTCTGGGAAAACCGCATTGTTTAAAATTGAACATTATCTTAAGCTCTTACACTCAAGAAGTTTATTGTTTAAGAAGAAGAGGTGGGTAAAATCAATAATAATCCATTTTTAAACTGATATCTATTACGAATTTAAATCCATTCCTGAAATGACGACTGAAAATCACATAAATTTTTAGAGTATTTTTCAAAGAAGAGTTTGGTTTTTTGAATTTTCAGAAATATTGAATAGGTCAGAAGTTGTTGAGGATCAAAGTTAGTGGAAAACGTCAAATTTCGGCCTCAAAAAATGTATATCTTTTAAACTTTGCATTTTTCGAAAAAGTTGCAAGAAAGCTTTTCTTCTCAAAATGGGCCATATCTTCTAGGAAAAAATTTCCCAGACGAAAAAAGTAATTTTTTTCATAATTTTCCCAAACAATTGTGATTTAAACAAAACGTGACACTTTTTCGAAAAATGCCAGGCATATTCGGATTCAGCGGCTCAAAATACATAAGAATAACAAGTTTTTATCCTTGGACATATTATTGCATACGGCAGCAATGTCCGATCCCGGACTATTCCGTCCTCCCGGGTTTTTTGAGAAAGAACTAATGGGACAATCAGGTTCGACTAGTCGCCACAGTGGAGTCTTTGACCAATGACAGACATCCTTGAGAGCGTATATAATAACAACATAACCTGAAATCTCAGTTTTAGGTTAGTCCTGAAGATGCAAGCTTCAACGTTCGCGAAACGTCGACGAAATTTGTAGTTTTGTACACGATTGAAACCCGAAACACCTTATTTTATTAACCTGGAAACTGGTCGCATCGCAGGTGGAAATGTCTTCAACTAAAGTTCAGGTTGAATCTGGTCAAGATTTCTAGTTCCAGGAACTACATGGAACTGACATTTTTCTATCGCGCATGCGCATTATGAACTAAGCCCATTTTGACGAATTGATTTTGTGGTTAATAATGATTAGAGGTTACTTTTTTTAGCGCTGCGAGGTGCTTTTATTGCAAATGAAGTAGATATAATGTTTTTCTATAACTGCTTAAAAACTTTTTTTGCAAAAATGTATTGGTCAATGACTTTAAAAAATGTAACCTTAAATTTTTTGAGTGTATATTTTTCTATTTGACTGTTTCGCCAGTCACTGTAATTAATAATTTTGGTTCCTGTAACTAGAAAAATAGGACACTGGTCGGATTATGGACAATCTCGTATATCGCTATCTGCTTGAATTACCCTCATTCCCCTCCATACCCTCTTCTCAGTGGGTAGGGGGGGATTTCTTTGTAGCCAGTAAGAACTGGAAAACAAAATATGAAATTTCGCAATTCGGGAATTTTGAAATCAGCGGTTCGGTAATATGTCATTCAATTCGTAAGAAAACATCTAAATTCGATTTTGATGACAATCTCATTAATCTTTTTTTTCTTCAATTTTCAGATACTGGTGTCTACTGTGCAGGTGTGAAATGCCTCCAATATGAAAAGTGTGAGTTTGATAGAAACTCAAAACGTGAAAAATGTGTTCGAACATGGATATAGAAAACTAAAAGCCCGAGCTTCACTATATTTCGTATATTGGAAGGAAATAAATTTCTATAACAATAAAACAATACCCAATTCGTGTTTTGATAATTTAATTTTTGTTCTGAATTTATATATCGAACGGACATTATATTATGAACGTTATAAAAATCACTCCAGGGTAGTGGGTTCGTTCGATTAGAATATTTTTAATTGTTTGAATGGGAAAAAATTTCACACGTATGTTTTACAATTTTCTGCAGGATTGTAGAATGATCGTGTTCATTATTAAATCTAACAGCATCTTCAAATATATATGTATCTGAATATAATTTATGGCACATATGATCATACATAGTTTCCATGAGGAAGAGTTTTTATAAATAAATAAATTTCTTATAAATAACGGAATTTAAAAAATACAATAAGACTTCTGGCTCAACATAATTCGACTACACTATGAAATATTTGAGTTTTAAATTTTAAATTTAATTCTACTTATGCCATGTTAGTGAAGATACAGAAAAAAATTAAAAATTTTCAAAATCTTTCTATAATACCATAGAATTAATTACGAGGTTTGTTAAATAAAAATGGATTTTCACGATTGGCATGGTAGGATGGTTCAACATGGCTGTTATCGTATGGAATGTTATTGGCATTATCATTGACTTCATTGATAGGAACAACCGGGGAAATGACTTCTTCTTCTGGAATTTGAGGTTTTTTGCAAATAAAACCACCGCAGTTGGTTTTACAACATTTTCTAGTTTCTGTACAATCGCTGTCGTCAATGCAGGTCGATGAGCAGATCCAACGTCCGGTTGATGGATCAGGACAGACTCCAGGTTTGTCTGCAATGAATCATTCATTATTTCTAGCAGAAAATAGTCAAATTTGAATGCATAACTAATTATTCTATCTAAAGATTATTCATCGATTACAACAACAATCTTCGAAATCTTCTTAAATGTTTTGAAATCTTCTGAAACTTTGGAAAATCATCTGAAGACATGAATGGTTGGGTTGGTGCAACACGAAGGTACGGTCAAAGTACTTGATCATTTCGGAGACACGAAAACGAATAGTAATGGGGATAAATTAATCATTTTGTGCTTAGGAAAGTGTTTGTTCATTACAAACACTTGGTTCAGACACACAATGATACACATGTATACCTGGTGCAGAGGGCTATGAGGGGTTCTGAGTGTGGATCGGATCTATATCTTATCACCTCATGTTTCAAAAATACACCTAGGTTGAGGATAGAGGAGAAGAAAATTCATTTTAAAATCAAAACAGGCGCGAGTCAGAAGAGATAATTTGCAAAAACCAAAGTACAAATAGTATATCCTGGAAAGCTGGAAAAATATTCAGGGCATCACAAAGGAGATTGGAAGACAGAAATAGTCTACAAAAATTTAGAGGCTGCATGGATAGTACTGCGGCAAAGAAGAGTACTCGAGAATGTTCAATATTAGAGGTCTAAGCGATAGGGAAAAGACTAGGGAAGTAAATAATTATAGGGATAAAAAGAGGAAAGCAAGTGTACTAGTGAAAGAAAGCAAGGGTAAAATCAAAGTGGGAGAAGATACGAAAAACGTGAAATGATTTTGAAGGAAATAAGAAACTATTCTAGGAATGGGTTAAGAAAACCAGGACACGAAAAACTAGCACTGAGGTAGTCGGAATTCAGAATGCTGATGGTGAAATGGTACAGGATTCGGACAAAGTTAAAAATTGCATGAGGGATTTTTTCAAAAAGCTGTATGAAGGTGAAGGATGGTAGGTCTGCCGGTGTGAATGCTATTATATTACCTGTGAAATACTTGAGTTCAGTGTCGGATATTTGTTTGTGTGGCTGTGTGAATTTATGAATGTGTGCTGTGAACAGCGAAGTTCCGAGTGATTGGAGAAAGGCGATGATTGTCCCAATCTACAAGGAAGAGGTTGTTCAAGGCGACTATCATAATTATAGGGCGATAAGCCTACTAAGTACTGTGGGCAAAATATTTACCCAAACACTTATTCATAAAGTTATAGGAGTAACAAAGGAAAAGATCTAGTAAGTTCAATGTGCCATCAGTGTGCAATTTCTGCGCAAAATGTGAGGTAAAACGCTAATGTGCAAAGCGGGTAATGAGTGGGTTCTCAAAGAATGTGGTGTCACACAAAAAGGAGGAAGTTTTCTGACCTGGGAGTGAAACCTTGTTGATGGTACGTTTTCTGCGTCACTGAAAATGAATCCGAAGTTCATTTAACTCCATCACGTCAGGGTTTGGAGATGACCTCAGAAGACCTTCACAAACACACAAAAATGGGGTTTTGTCGAAAACCTGAAGAGATGGAGAAAATGAACTTCGGATTAGGGTTTAGCGACCCAAGGTACAATAAATGGAGTCCATTACTTGGGTCAACATTGCTTTTCATTTATTAGGGCTTGTTTGGACTTTTTTGAGGTTATGTCGAAAAGCTGACGTGATACGGTAAACTGAACTTCAGATTCGGTTTCATCGACCTAAAAACATCAAATGTGGTCCGGTACTCAGGCTAGAATCACTTTTCATTCTTAGGGCGTCTTTGAAGCCTTCTTGAGGTTGTGTCGAAAACCTGAGGTTATAGGGTAAAATAAACTTCGGATTAAAAAAGAGCGACCCAAAGAACCTGAAATCAACAAAGTTTCACCCCCAGGTCAGAATTTTTTTTCGTGTGGCTGTGTAATCGAAAAAAAAACACAAGCCAAAGATTGAATATGAACGAACTTCTATGATTTTGTAATTTTCCCTAAATCGTCTGGGCCCCGACTGGCTGGAAGGTGCGGAAGGAAAAGGTTTGGAAGAAACTAGCCAGTATCGAGCGCATGCACATTAAAAGTGAGAAAAAGAAGAGAGGGAGAGAGAGAGAGAGGAGCTTGTTCGAGAAAAAGGTATAGAAATTGAAGTGTAGGAGAGAAAATGATGCGCAATGGCCCGACATGGAATTCAAGATAGAATATGAGAGAATACGCATGTGGTTGAAGGAAATTGAAGTTTAAGTAAAAGGGCAACATGAAGTAAAGAGAAAAAGGAATGTTGTTAATAGAGAACTGAAAATAGAAAGTAACTTGAAAGAAAGAGAAGTAGAGAAGCTTATGAAGAAAATAGGGGCGAAGTCGAAAGTAGGAGGGGTACAGGTGCTGGAAGGAGTATAGGAAGTAAATCGAGTGTGCTCTTAGTAAAAATAGCGAGGGAGGAGTGGAGAAAAATTATGAAGAAAAAATGGCACTGGAAGGGAGATGCAGATGAATTGGAGAGGACTTGACTTTATGAATGCACAAGGTAGCATCAATCTAATCGAAGAGAAAGAAGAGAGTGTGAGAAGGAAAAGTGTAAGGCTCCAATTAAAGAAGAGCGACTTAAAGTGAGGATGGGAAATTTGAAGGACAACATGAGAGAAGCAAGTGTATCTTCCTTTAATCTATGAGAGTTAAAAAACCAGAAGGAAGGGTTCTGGGAGGCGGTTCGGAAATGGGATGTGAAAATAATGAGTAAGACGTAGACACTCGATAAAAATTAGATGCGCTTAAAACGAATGCTGCCGAAGGAGTCTGTATGGGCGACGCAAGAAACGCGAAAAGAACATGAGAGGGGTAGAGGATGGTGTTATTGTTTAAAGGGTCAGAAGAGAATTTGTCGTATATGAAGAGGCATACGAGAGAGAAGGAAATGTTGAGGGCGTAATTGTGAAAAGAGTAGAGGTGGGGAGGGAGAAGGTAGCTATCGTTGGTGTCAACAGGAGGAGAGCAGGAGAGGGAAGTCAAATGTCGTAGAGAAACACCAACCTGCAGCGGCTCCAGTACCAGCATAACGAAGCACCAACGTACTCCGATCGCCAAAGTTAAGCAGAAGTCGGCTCAGCTAGCAAGCGGATGAGTGACCGAACATCAGGTTCACCCAACGCGTCTGTGGCAGGATTTGCTTGTGGTCAGCCACACTGACGAGTTCCTTACAAGAAAATCCGGGACAAAACGCCGGAGGTAGATATCACTACCAAAAAAACATTTTTCTGAAAAACATTCTTTTCAGAGTGAATTCTCTCGGGACCCTAAAGCCAAGTTTACCATCAAACATTAAATTATTAATTTAATCAAGGGTCGATACAACTACATCTTTCAACATAATAAATATATTTAACAGTAATAAATGTAACGAAAACATTGTAAAAGAAAAACGAGTGCAGAATAAATACTTCGGATTTCTGGCGAAAAATGTTTATAAACTGGGAAATAAGGCCAACCCTCGCGAGAGGCTGTGAGAATGGTTCTTCTGAGTTCAAAATGTAAGCCATTTTTAGTCCAACATTCTGCATTTCGAATTTGAGATATCATTTCCGAAATCAGTGACCCAGAAAACCCTTATTTTGTACTTATATTCGTGGGAACAATAGAAAATTTCGGACAAATGTCCGCAATTTTGAATTTCGAATTTTTTATATAATTTTTCAAATCAGTGACCCAAAAAACGTGATGTGAACAGTCGAAAAGTCATAAATATTAACTTTTCGAGTTTCGGCCACGAATTTGGGATCTTGAATCACTGTGCGACACCATAACCTTGCCATCGGAATCCTTCACTTCGTGTATCCTAACAATTTATTCGGGTAATAAATTTAGCTCACTAGCAACTTGACCACACTGTAATGTATAATCCAGACGAGGAATTGCTTTCCCTCATTCGAACAGACGTTCTGAATTTGAAGGAACTGAAATAAGAGTTCGCTTTTCTTTACAAAAAGAATTCTCGAATTACACCAACTACCCTTGTAACGACCCATATTTAAATCACACTAAATGTCGTTATTATCACGAAAAGCTATAATAATAAATTAAGATCCGTTGTTTCATTGTTTTAAGAGTTTTTACATATAAGACTCAATGATTTACTAGAACAGGACGAATAAGGCGCCATCTGGTGACTAGCGGATGAGTTCACTCGTAATGTGGAACTTGCAAGCGATAAAAGCTGCTGTATAAAGGGGTACAAAGGGTAACATTGCGCCACAACTCTTAACGTAGGTCAATTTAGGTATAGCCTGCATGCGTGCGAAGCAGACGATCCTTTCACGCGGTATATATTATGACCACTGATCTGTAATATACCCTGAATAGAAGATAGCCACGTATTTTCAGGTTGAAACGCGGACACTTTTCGATGCCTAATAATGCACGCTGTCCCGACTCGACAGGTTGAGATAGTCAGCTGACTCAAGAACATTCTTCAACTTACGGCTTCAACTTGACTCGCATTCGTGACGTCATTCACTATCCAGGGTTTAATAGAGATCAGTGTCTGAGGGTCCTCTATTAAGTGGTAATAATCAAACCGCCATCTTGGTTCCGAAACCTGTCAGAAAAATAATGGCACACATCTACATACCTTTTATCCTCACTTGGCGCATAGGTTTTCAAACGAAGATAGCCGCATGCATATTCCACCTAATAGAGGGCCCTTGCTTTACATAAAGCAATAAACACACCATCTGTATTTCAGAGACCATGGCGTAAATTCAACATACCACCTGTCAAAAGCACCCACATAGTTAGCTTATCGTACCCAAAGTGTCATATGGTGAAGTGAACACCGTTCAAATTCTTCCTGCAACAAAATTGACTCCAAAGTTCTCACTGTGAATTGTCAAAGTGAGGAATGGATGAAGAGACTAGAAAAGGGGAGGGAGATGTATCGTTAACATGGATAAGTGAAAGCCATGAAATGACTCCTAAAAAAGGAGAAAATGGAAATGATATTGCGGAATTGAGAGTAATTTTGAGACGATATCATTAGAATTAGTTGGTCAAGGGCATTGCACAAACCGACTCTGGAATTTTTGTGGCGACGCCAATGTATTTTCACAGCAGAACATATGTCTGCGCGGGTGATGGCAGATAAATTTCAATTTCACACCAGGAATTTGATGATTATGCAGAACTACGGCATTTATGAAACATTCGCAAGCGAGACATCAAATTCTTAGACTCCCAACTATAAGTCCATGAAAAAGGATTTCAGGATTAATAACGCACAAAGCTGTAGTTCGGGGCCGAAGTTCAACAAGACAATCCAAAAATTCTGAAGGTTTGCAGGCTAGAGTTGGAGCGTCAAACAATACGACACAGCTGACGACATAGCCGCGCAGGAGATTAAATTTCACACCAGGAATTTGATGATTATGAACAACTACGGCATTTATGAAACATTCGCAGGCGAGACATGAAATCCTAAAACCCCCAACTATAAGTCCATAGAAAAGAACTTCGCGATTGATAACGCACAAAGCCGTAGTTTGGGGCCAAAGTTCAACAACACCATCCGAAAAATATGAAAGTTTGACATTTAGAGCGTCAGACATTCACTGCAGCGCCATGAGCGACACGTTACCAAACGGAAATTCTTATAACTCGCGTAATCACACGATACCGCATGAAAGACGATGATACATGAAACTATTGCCGGTAAAGTAGTGCTCGCAATGAATAACTAGTGAAGACAATATCAAATTGAATTATTTTTGCATAAACAAATATTGCAATTGTTTTTCCAGTTTTCCCACGTAATTTTCAGTTTTGCAGACTCCATAAAGAATTTCTATAATTTGTTTCCATCAGATTAGCAAAAACTGATTTGCAACTTATCATTTATAAATAAGAAAATTCAACCCTTTTTTCAATGCCCCATATGAATAAATTTACAATAAAATTTGGTCGAGTTTACAATTTTTTTGCAAGTTTATTTATAATTTGGGAAAAAATATTTCTAAGTTTACAAAATTTGTAGTATCTGTATTTTCCTAAAAGTGAAATAAACCTACGAATACGGCACTGATATGCGGCACGTGCCAGAGCTTATCGTTTGAGGTCTTTTGCTCTCGTCACCATCGATAAAAAAAATGAGATTGTTTTTCCAGAAGGTTGATTACAATTGTACATAGTCTATACCTAAAAATAACTTCATAATTTATTGCAAATGGAAACCAAGCTCGAAGTTTTCAATTCTTATGAATTTGAAAATTCGTTTATGTACTTGATTTTTATCTAGTTGGCAAAAACTAATTTGTAACATATCTATTTACAAATAAAGAAATTCAATACTTGATACATTTTTTCGATCTTCAATATAAATAAACTTGCAATTTGGCCAAGTTTAGAATTTGTTTGCATACTTGTTTATTATTTTTGAAAAAGTATGGCGAAAGTCAGCTGATTTAGAAATAAGGTAGCTCTCGCAATAAATAAATATTGAAATTGTTTTTCCAGGCGATTTCCAATTCTCCAAAGTTCACAATAATCTGGTCAACTTTGTAATCTTTTTGAAAATTTATCCATAATTTTGTAAAAAACATTTCTTAACTGTGGGATTCTTTAATAAAAGCTGTCGAGCAATCACCCGAGTTTACCCTCTGTGGTTGGCGCCCCAGAAATAAAATTCAACATGAGTAATGGTACGGCTCTGGAAATCCTAAGTCGCGACACGCGCCTTGGTACAATTTCGGGGAATTTCGTTTTCCTTATAAATTGATAAGTTGCAAATCAGTTTTTGCTAATCTGATGGAAACAAATTATAGAATTTTTTTATAAAGTCTGCAAAACTGAAAATTACGTGGAAAAACTATTTCAATATTAATTTATTGAGAAACAAATTATTTTTCCCATTTATTTATTGCGAGAACTAATTTATTTATAAATCAGCCATTTAAAGAAATATTTTCTCAAAAATCATAAATAAATGTGCAAAGCAATCCTAAACCTGGCCGAATTGCATGTTTATTTATATTGAAGATTGGAAAAATTTATAAAGTACTGAATTTATTCATTTACGGGTTGACAAGTTGTAAATATTTTTTTTTTAACTTTCGGAAGATCAAACCGAAAAACGGATTTATATATTTTCTGAAGTTCTAAATTTCCGGGACTTTCCATTTACTAGAAACTATAAACTTATTCTTTTTTGTTATAAACTATGAAAAATTGTAAAAAATTATCTGGAAAAATAATCGCAATATTTATATATTATATATTTATATATTATATTGTTATATTTTATATTGTCTTCATTGTGAGGACTACTTTACCGGCAATAGTTTAAAGTATCACCGTCTTTCATCATCGTCTGCTGTGAGAGTACATTGGCGTAACCGTAGAGAGAACACAAAAATTCCAGAGTCGGTTTGTGCAATGCCCTTAAGGTCATATTAAACATGGGTCACGTGACCCAAATTATCGAGTTTTTTTGCAACAACTCACGTCCGCACCGAAATAGATATCGAGT
>WSXT02189605.1:0-20002 GCA_011762715.2 Neuroterus valhalla
AATAAATGACGATGCGACGTTCCGCCTTCGAATTGTACCATAAACTGTCACGTCCACGTCCGTTTTCACCGGACAGTATGTCTCGGTAAAGCCCTATCCCGTTTTGTCGCATCCCGAAAAACCGGTCCGGCGAAAACGCATAGTGTGTCACCAGCCTTATGCTCGTGAACGTGTTAAAACGTACCGTTTGAAAACTTTTGGTTTGACGTACACAGTTTTCTAATTTTTCAGATGGCCACCTGTAAACCTGTACGTAAATGATAGGACAAGTGCAACCTGTGCACGTTCCAATATGGACGGGCCAACGTAATACTTAAACAACCGTGTGCGTGGACAGTTTTCACTCCGCACACTTCTACTTTCGGCCATAGGCATGCATAGTTTTTCATCTGGCAATCGACGGATATTCTGTCCGCCGGAAGATTATCATTTTATAAGGAACAATATTGTTTTTTTCTATGTTTTCACTGATTTCCTGGAATCATCGCCCTCTTGCCTATGAAATTGACCGATGATAGGTTCCCTTCATCAATATTAGAAATAAAGCATACGGCATTTCCGCAGATAAGAGTACATAGAATCAAAGGAAACAGTAGAAAGAAGAGTTGGCCATAGATCTTCTTGGAAAATGACAATCTGTCACCGAATTTGAATTTCACCGTCATGTAAAAAAAATCGGTAATATTTTCCCATTTAGGAACAAAAAGTGAGTAGTAAGAAGGTTGATTAGAGGAATGTTCTTCGTATTGAACTTATACAAGAAATAAGTACAGAACTTTTCCTCTAACATCATTCACTTTTTCACATTGATCAGTTCGCACTAGTTACAGTTTTCAGTTGAAGAAAAAACCACAGGTGCTACGAGAATCTTCTTTAGATCCGAAATAAAAAACAATGTTCAGCCTAACTTTATGACCATATAGTTCATTTCGTGTTGAGATTAAAATTTCGGCTATAATTTATTGCATTGGACATATTAAAGATAATGTTGAAGTGTGAACTAGGCGGGCATATTTTTACATTTTTATCATCGAAATTTCCTGCGTCACGGTAAACGAAACAGCTTCAAGGTCTCCCATATATAACAGAAGAAAACAATTCAAGACGAACGATATAGTGACTAGTGTATATAAAGATTCGTATACTCTTGTAGATCATTTACTTAAGTTACACTGGTTACCAATTACTTGTATTTCTATGCAGAAAATTATGATCCTCATTAGGACTCTGTTTATTGCATTAGCAGTTTTTGCTAACTCTTTTGGTAAGTGTGTCATATTATAAGTATGATTGCCTTAAAATTGACCATCGTTTGACTTATTTCTCTTTTTTTTCTCTCTATTCACTACTTTCCATACTTTCTCCCCTGTGGCCTTTCCTGTCTCCTTTTAAAATTTTCCAGTCTGCTTCTTTTTGTTTGTATCAAATAACGCCTTATACTCCTTTTTTTCTCTTCTGCATTCTTCCTCCCTTCCTTTTTCCTGATTTTTTTATTCATCCCTTCATCTTCTTTTTACATTCTTCATCGCAGGTATTTTTCCCTCCTCCACCAACTTCTTTCGCAGCAGTTTTTTTTTTCAGAATTCTCCCTTATTTTCCCATTACGCTTTCTATCTTTTTTTAACATTATTTTTCTATTCGCATCGACTTCTTCTCTCCACATTCTCATATAACCTTTGCTAACAAGTTACCTGTTGCTTCTCTTTTTTTTTTGCTCATGTTCCTTTGCTGCTCCTTTGCTCCTCATCATGAAAAATAACGTAGCATATTACTGTTCCTGACACTTACACGGCGCTCGGTTCACTGCCTTGTCTTCACAGTTTCTCCCATCCCCATTTCCTTCTACTTCCTATTCACACCCTCCCGTTCCTCCTCTTCTTGCATTTAAGTCACCGTATGATAAAATTCAAACCTCTCCATTTCCTCCTACCAACTTCCCCAACTCTACCTTTGCACCTCCCAACATTCATTCCCTCAGAATCTCCTGTTCTACACTCCTACATTCTCTCGCCTAAACATGTCTCCATCATCACCAGGACTGCCCATTGCCACAAACGTTTCATGAACTTCCAATCCTTACATCCTAATCCAACTACATTCCACTAATATACAATTGACTCTTTTCCTGTTTCATTCCTTCCGATATTTTCTCCTCCCATCATTCTTGCTTTTTTCTTTCTACTGTTCCTTTTCCAACCCTTCTTCCTACTTTCCATATTTTACTAAGTGGGCCCTCTTTTCATCACAACCACAGAATATGCCTTCTACCTTTGTTCATTCATAGCTAATGCAGAGGGTTTTCCGCTACTTTTCCTCGTCTGCTTCTTCCCTTAACATTCATTGCATATGTCTTTTAACTCATGTAAAATCATCTGCTATTCTTTGTGCCTTTCTGTATGACAGTCTTTTGTTTGACATCACCTCCCTCTTATCTCTCATATTTTTCAATTTAACTGGCGCCACTTTCTATACCCTCTCCCCCTATATTTTCCTATTCCTCTCACATTCATTACCTCTGCCTCCACATGTATTCTCCAGCACTTCTTCTACAACTTCCTCTGATTCGCTGCTCTCAGACCATATATCTTTAATAACTGTATTTCTCCTTTATCCTTCTCTCATTTTCCTTCCTTTCTTCATTATAATATCCTTAATTTTTCCTCTTTATCATTTCCAATCTTCACTTCCCTACATAGTCCCAGATTCAAAATCTCTACCTCTTTGCAAGGTTTATCCTGTTTGCTAGCCTGTGCCCTACATTCTGCATCCACTTTCCTACATTTTCCCTTAATTGTCCCAATTCCTTAACATTTCTCTTGTGTGTAGCCATTTTCCTCATAAGTTCCTGCTTTATTTCCTTCCCTCTTTCCTCGGTTTCTTTTTTCCATTTCCTTCTCTTCTACTAGTATTTTTTCGGATTTCTTCCAAATTTACCCCTTTCATCTTACACCTAGCCTCATCTCTGTTTTTATCCTTCTCTCATTCTTTCCATCATCGCTTACAGAACTATTCATTCTTGTATAAGGTCTATTTGAAAGAATGGCTTTCGTCAAGTATGAAGCTCATTTTGTGTACTTGAATCACAAAAATTCACGGCAAAGTTTGAAAACCTAAGAGAGTTTCATTAAGAGATATCGAATTAAAGATAAGGTCAAGTGGCATGTCTCGTTTTATAATTTCGAACTACAGATTTATGATATAAGATTTTTTCGATCTTCTCATATGATTGTGACCATATATTCGTAAGACGTTATATTTTCTTCCGAAACGAAATCTGCCTGCTGCGCGGGAACATTCCTATTGCGCGCTTCGCTCGCAAGTTTGAGCCTCACGCTCTGCGCTCGATCATGAATTCGACTCGCGCTACGCGCTCGAGCTTTCTACCTCCCTTCAGTTGCATATAAAGCTTGTAAAATTTAAAAGCGAAATGTCGACTACTTCAATTTGATGAGTCTGAATTCTCTTTTGTTGAAGTTTCTCCGGCTGTAACGAAGACATTCTCATCGCGTGTCTCGTGCTGGGCACTCGATCAAAGTTTGTCCAAAACGGTAGAGTTGTTTTGTTGCCTAATTTTTTTCACATGTTGTGTAGTTTTTCTACAAATTCAATTTTTCAATTTTCAATTTTATTTTTTTTGAATGAAACAAAAACTACGCGTCCAATGAGAAAAATTATAACAAATTTACAGATATTTTTCGGATGAATAACTTTTCTCGATTAATTTGGTGTGTTAGTCTTTGTTATTTTTCAAAAGTTCTAGTATTTAATTTTTATGGTTATTTTTCCTGATTGAAATGAATTCATTTTATGGCTTCTTATAAATGAAGTTTTCTTATCAAAAAGGTAATTAAAAAAAAATTTGTAGATATTTTTTTGGTGCACATGTTTAGTTCATATGTATTTCCTCGTAGCTTGCATAGTTTGACCAAAAAATGAATCTTTCTATTTTTCATCATTTTTTGAGCGACCAAAATTGGAATTTTCCTTTTCTCGATAAGCTCGAAAAGTTGTAAATATCATCATGGAGGGCTCCCAAAAAGAAACATCTTTTTCTTCAAACTTTTTTTCATATCTTGCATCGTTTGGCTAAAAATTCTCATTTCTGTTTGTATTTTCGAATATTGAAAATGCCACAACTCTGACAATTTTGTTTTTATCAAAAAAATCATAAGGAAAAATGGTTTCAATTTTTACCTACTACAAGGGCTGTACATACAATTTTCGATTCTTTGAAAAAATCAAAAAAAAATTTTAAACTGCTCCTCCTCTCTTATTTTTTATCCAAAACAGATTGTTAACGAACTCGACTTGTATTTTTGGTCCCTCAAAATGGGTGCCAAAGCACGATCGAATATTATCATTCTTTCGAAATTAATCTAGTTCACAGATTATTTTTCATTTTTTTTTGCGATCAAAATGGAATTTTCGATTCCTTGAGAAAATCCAAAAAGTTGTATTCACCATCTTGTAGGGCTCCCAAGAAGAAAAATTTTTTTTGTCTGAGTTTTTTCCCAATCTTGCTCAATTCGGCAAAAAATTCTCATTTCCGTTTATATTTCCGAATTTTGGAAATGCCACAACTCTGGAAAAGTACGAACCAAAGTTGAAATACGATAGTTATTCGTCTGAAAAAGATCAACGAATTTTTAATTTATTATTTTGTTATTGAATGCGTGGTTTTTTTTATCATAAACATTGACAAAAGTTTGCCATCTAAAAATGTGCTACACATTTTGAAATTCTTATCATATTGAGGAGGTATTGGTTTCATGCAGAAATTGACTTTCACGATCACCAGGCGACGTCAGCCGGTTCTCCTATTTAGCCACCGCAGACCGTGTGCATTTTTGAATGGGTTTGTGGGCTCGTATTTGCTCCGAAAGTATTTTGGGAAATATGACTTACGCAGCTTGCCTGAAATTAAACTTAGGCGTTCAAATTTAAAAATAATGCAATATCCTAACAAGAAAAGTACACTACAATATGTTTTTTTATTTTGCATTTGGGCAACGTGTCCGTGCAAATAAAGAAAAATTCTGCAAAAGTACTCATTGTAAGAAAACAATTATCTAAGATATCTCCCCCCCGCCCCCCTCCCCTTACACTCCTGTACTAGCAATCATTTCTTTTTACGAGAAATTTGTGCGAATTCAACACGTCAAATGGCTCTTACCCATTTTCGTACTAATAAAATTGACGGACTTATTCAATTTGTTTATAAGAAACGAGAATCTTTATGATCTTTATGATTTATGAGAATCTAGGATCATTTTGTAGCTCTTTTTGTGAACATTAATTATCGAAAGTTGCTTTTCGACATAGTGCAAAAAAAGTCCCACTCATTTGAAGTCTATCAATACACTTAAGACGACATCCTGCCAGACAAAGTTTAAAAAACTTGGTTGGAAACAAGCATGCTCAACATATCG
This sequence comes from Neuroterus valhalla, assembly GCA_011762715.2. Lineage (NCBI taxonomy): Eukaryota > Metazoa > Arthropoda > Insecta > Hymenoptera > Cynipidae > Neuroterus > Neuroterus valhalla. The sequence goes on from WSXT02189605.1 coordinate 5,430, forward strand.
TGGCAAATAATTATAATTTAGGCTATTCTTATTTTGGTGGAAAACTCATAACTGAGTCAATATTTTTCACAAATGGAATCGGTCATACACGTGTCCAATTCTTTGAAAATAACATATTTTACTCCCCAAATGTTATTTTTGTCTTTGAAAACAGATTAGGAAATTCGATTACACATGAATAGCCTATTCTGTCGTCGAATCATTGCTTGAAAAATTTGTATTAAAATTCTTTTATTAAATCCGCAATCTGAAAACAATGAATGTTAGAATTTCTGTACGAAAAGTTGGAAAATGATTATTAATTTCCATTCATTATATCAATTTTTCTTGACGGAAGTTTCAGACTTGAAAATTTCACCGCCAGGATCCGTAGTTTCTTGCCTCAAAATTATAACTTGGAAACATTTCGTATTCTCATGTCTTTTGATATTTATTTAATAGGAATTTTTTTATTGTATACATTAATTTGTTCCTAATAAATCAAATTTTCAAAATTACTTTTAAAGTTTCTGAAAAAAAGCATTAGAACCGGAAAATCAGTCTTCAAATATAGGTCAATTTGGAACGATCATACTTTTTATTTGATGTTTTGTCCAAAAATTAAAAAACTAATCAAAAAATGTTATTTTTTGCGAACTTAGGGATACCTTATAAGTCATATTTTTCTCAAAACTCCCAGAGCAAACAGAAAAATATGAAAATCCTCAAAAATGCCTTGTACCCAGCCCTCTTCAGCGGAATGTTTTTTCCTTCTGGATCAATAAGCAAAAACAGTTCAAATAGATTATTTTCCTATTTCGTAGCACATATCTATTATTTATCATGGATACGCCAGGAGCGGAAATTACCACAACTATCAACTTTGACACGCGCGGTTTATTCTAGTACAATCTCGCTATTTTTTAGTTAGGATTTTCCATGTTGCTCAAATTTGGTTGGAGAACCGATTTGTCTTTGCCTTAAGTACGATTTTTGAAGAAAAAAACATCGCGAATGTTAATTATTTGGAGCATTTTAGTTTAGTTGGGATCATGTGCTACATAACAAATTATATTTGTTTCAAGCATTGTATTTAAAAAAAGCTGATTCGAATATTTGCCTATCAAAAAAACGTGTTTTTCCAAAATCGAAAAACAAGAGTTGATTGAGGAATATGATAGTCATTCTTAGATTTGGCTTGCCCAAATTACCCTCAAAAAAGTTTTGAATACCCTGCAGCAAACAGAGCATCTTTTCTATTGTCGACTGTGTTATGAAACGATATCTATTGAGATGCTTTTTTTTGAAGGGTGACTGCAAATACAGATGAATGCACAATGGAATGCAAAATATACACTACCGTCGGAAATTATGAGGCCGATCGACGCAAGCATTATCAAAAATCACTGCTAACTTTGAACCATGGTAACTCAGCGAAAAGAGAAGAAAGGGTATTTTTCAAAAAACAGTTGGAAAGCCTATAAAATTCTTTGTCTAGTGATGTGAAATAGATTGAGTTTGCATTTGTTAAAGAGAATACAGCACGTGATAAGTTTTGAAAAAAAATTCTAGATTTTCTCAAATTTTGTACCTCGACTCTAACTTCTAGCATGGCCAAGGAAAATTGTTGCGAAAATCTAAATATTATGCGATATAGAGCCTGGAGTTTTATCTTAAATTTGAGCTTAAGAAACTTAAGAAATCTTTATTGGTTCCCGAAATTCGATTACAAATGTTTGATCGTATCTGAGTTGAGTTTGAGTCGATGATCACGGTTTTCGGTCGGTCTGCTGCTCACCTCTTTCGTTGAGGCAGGACCGAATGGGCCACGCTCAGAGTTGGTGCTTGATTGGAGCCCTCTTATACTTTTGATTCTGCTCATCAGTAATTTTAATTTCAAATGATTGTATATTTAAAAAATTATCCATTGCCTTTGTAAATTATTGATAATTATTCCATTTTACAATTATCTCCATATAAGAGAATAAAAAAATGATGAATAGTTTTTTCATTTCTTGAAATTCTTATCAACTAGAATATTAATTGAAAATGTAGATATATTGTTACGGAAGTAAAATATTTTTCAAACGAATTCAGCATCTAATTCGTAAATAAATTATTCATATGAAAAACTGTTATAAACATCAAAAGTGAATAATAATGAAATTCATATTATATATTATTATAACTTGAATATACCTACATTTTAAATAATAATTCTGAATGGAAATAATTGTGAATAATTTACAAAACAATGGATGATTCAAAAAATGTACAAAAGTTCGAAATAAAAATGACTGTCGACCAGAATCGAAAGTATAAGACAGCCTCAATCAAGAATCACCTCTGTGCGTGGCCTATTCGGTCCTGCCTCAACGGAGGAAGCGAGCCGTAGACCGGCCGAAAACCGTGATCGTCGACTAAAACTCAACTCAGATACGCTTGCACATTTTTAATCGTATCTCGGGAACCGATAGAGATTTTTCAAGTTTCTTTGGCTTAAATTAGAGATAAAATTTCAGGCTCTATATCGTGTAATTTTCAGATTTTCGCAACAATTTTCCTTGTCCATGCTCAAAGTTTAAGGTAAGGTACCAAATTTGAGAAAATCTAGAATTTTTTTTCAAAACCTATCACGTGCTGTATTCTCTTCAGCAAATGCAAACACAATCTGTTTCACATCACCAGATAAATAATTTTATAGGCTTTCCAACTATTTTTGAAAAATACCCTATCTTCTTTTTTCGCTGAGTTACCGTGGTTCAAACCCGGCAGTGATTTTTGATAGTGCTTGCGTCAATCGATCTCATGATTTCCGACGGTAGTGTAAGGTTTGTTTTTAAACTAAAACCTTCATTTGAGGAACGTGTTGGACATGACCTTCATGGCCTTGGCTTGCAGCAGGATATACTCCAATGTTGATAATCAGGACCGTATATAAAGTTTTCGTAAGAATATTTTATCATGAATTCACTGTATTTCTTACTTATGTAGATTTTGGTTTCCATAAAGGATGGACCTCTTCCAGTCATCAAGACTGCTTTGAAAAGAAAACATATTTTGGGTGTCCTTATAAACAAATGCGACATATGTACGCACCTGGTTAAAAATGTAGGTGTGTGTGTGCGTCATTACTAAAGAGCGCCAGATAGATTATAAAAAACATCATAACCTGCATTAAGAATTGTCTGTCAGAGATGAAGCACAAAATGCAAGTCTTACTATACGATTGAGTCTAAAGCCAACAGAGCTTTTGGCAATGTTATCACTACCCAAACATGACAACGTAAACAATCCGAAATTCAAAGATGATGAGATAAAATAGGTTTTTCCTTACATGTCAGAAAGAGTATCATTGGATTATTTTCATGGCTTGGAATCGTGGAAAGATGGAAAGATCTAGGGTACCCAAGAAGAATTATGGTTTTCTGTTTTTTAGGTAGGAGGTGGAGTAAAAGAATACTTTGCCTTGATAGATAGTAAAAAGTGCTTCACATTTTCGAGTTTTTGTAGTTCTGTTTAAACGGAACAGTTTGATACAGTGCATTGAATGAAAAAGGGAATGTTCTGAAACTCGGTTATGCAATGTGTATGATATGGAAACTATACCAATGCAATGCAACCTAATACAATTTGCAGACGCTTCTTTTAATTAGCTAGATACTATTATTTGTTATTTAACATTGTTCAAAATGGAAAGCCCTTGTTACCAATGAATAGAATATAATGGAAATTTGCAACAGTATCGGATTTACTAATTATTCTTTTGGATCAATATTCTTCACTCATCAAAACTCATTCGTTTTCCGATTTTCCTTACAGAAGCAAGTTCACCAGAAAGATCTTCTAAGCAGGTACATGACGCTGATAGTCTTCCTAGTACGTCTAGTACGCCCAGTGGGTCTGGAAGAGAGCCAGAAGTGGGAGAATCATCTGGTAACGCAGGCATGGAAAATGTTATGAATTTATCAGAGTTCCATTATGATAGAAGAGGTCTTTTTTACGAGGAAAATGGTCACTTTTCTCGAGTCGTTCCAGGTATTCCTCTTATAGAATACAAAATTTATATATTTGGAAGATCTAAGAATGGCTTCGTTGCTCCGATTTTCAATTTTGATCATAAACTGATAATGGCTCACAAAGATAACTGCTTCCTTCATTACTTACTGACCGAAAGACAAGCTGAGAAGTTTCGGACGCAGTATGAGTCGCAACCTATCCCACCACAAGCACGTGTAATAAATATGTTACCACCTGATCGCGAACTGAAAGTTCCATCTCCTGCTCCAGCCAAAAAATCAGGAAGACGTAATAGAAAAAGAAATTAAAGTGGTCTACGGTCGATAAAGGATACAATATACTTTCTCTGCACAAGAACATTTTTTTGGTCTCAAGATTATGTGTTTGGAGGAAAGCACAGTATCTATTTGAAATAACTGTATTATTTTCCAAAGAAAAGATTTTTCATGGGCCAGAAAATGTTGTATTGCCCTTATTTGTAGCGATATTTTTTGATTCTAAGTAAATTTATCTTTGTGTAGACTCCTTGAATAGGTCATCCTATATATCAGAGTTTCATGTTTTTATTTTTAATTATTAGCACAAGAAGCCTAATATGAATTGATAATCAATGAAAAACAATAATTAACATGTCTCAGAATAGTGATAATTGGTTTATTCCCCTCATAGGAATCCTTCATTTAAAGTTAAGGGTTTCGGATTTAGAACATTATGTTTTAACATGCAATCGTGAACCAAAAAGACAAAAACGTAAATTTCAAATATTCGTACGGGTAACAGACTTGGGCATCTTGAATGATTGTTTATTAGACAGTATAAAATTTCACTCTTTTTAACGATGAAGAATCGTCAACTTGAAGAAAGATAGCAGCGTGTAATATTTGACTTAACCAACTGTAACTCTTTATGAACTACGCTCACCCCGCAAGGGATTATGGCTGAATGATACAAAAAAAATTTACTACCAATATTTAATAAAGACGTGAAAAAAACACTAAAGATGTTATAAATGAGAAGTATGGATCATCTGGTTGTAATAATAAGTCCGATTTCGTGAGTCACCGATCAGAGGCCAAAGGCAAGAAGTCAATCACAAAAGTTTATCAGACAAGAATGAATTATTGGATGTCACAGGTGAGGTTCTGTAATTTACCTAATTCAATTATAATCTGATTCAACGTGCCTGCGCTGGCACATCAGTTTTGTTCAGTGTACTTTTATCCTAGAAAACTTGTATCTTATAGATATTGATCTAGTATTCAGAAGATTGCAGCTTCTGAACTCGACGGGAGTACGTGATACCGATGTCTTTCAGATGTATTTTAAGGGTTCAGCAGTCCATCAATTGCAAGATACGAAATCTAGAAAGATGGTCTAAATAATTTGTTAGTAGATGAAATCTGATTTCGAAAAGCTGTGGATAATACAATGGAAATCAGGGAAGTCAACCTGCCACTGATATCTTCTGAATTCGGATGGCCTAGAGATGTACGCTAGCTCAGTCCAAGAAAATGCATCAAGTGATCAATCTTACGAGACGGTTGTCCAATGACATCTGCATGGAGTTTGCACAAGATAAATGCAGAAGAGTGAATTTTAATCGACCAGAATTAGTAAACAAAGAAATAGAGAACAAGAATGAGGACCAGGATAGATGCAATGATTGAGGGTGAGTCATATACATATCGGAGTATTCTCGAGTTCATGAGGATTCAGGATACGATAGTTAAGAAGATCCTTATGAGAGCTTCCACGGTAAGAAAAATTTTAGCTCTGAAAAGTTCCCTGAACTCTTTCAACAAAATCAGAGCTATTAACACCTATGCTATCCCTGTTCTCGCGAACTCTTTTGAGGTATTCAAATGGTCAAACGCTGAACTTGATCAGATAGACAGAACCATTCACGTTGAAATGACCAAACTTTGGATACTATAAAGCATATCTCGATTAAACGCTCTTGAACTTGTCCTCTGCAGAAGCCTTGAATATCACGGCAGAAACCAGAGAGGAACTAGAAACGCAATAGTGACCAAAAACTATCCAGGGAGAGCACCCCAAAACCTTAGATCAATATGGAGTAGATGAAGATGCATCTGATATTTTGCAAAAAATGGGCGTCCGGAAATAGAAGAATTCGTGATGGGCATTCAGGACATGCTTGTCAGCACTAGGAACTATTTCAAGCATGTCTGACATGAAGACGTAATTAAACAGATGCCGATTGTGTGGAGATACCAACGATGGTGTGATTGTGTTATCGGCTACAGGCAATGTAGACTCAAGATGCACTGAACATCTGGATCATTTAGAAGTCATTGAGTGTTTAGTAACAGTTGGGAGCTCTAAAAAAGCACCCAGGGGGAAAGCTAATTGCCTTGAAAACAATCTACCGCGGTATAAAGACAACATCGTTACAAGACGAACTTTGTTCTACTCCAACAACTTAATATTGTGCCTCGCAAAAAATCGGTGCAACAAATTTTGAACTTCGTGTGTAAATTTTTAATATCTTGACTTCTTCAGGCACTAGACGTAGTCCGTGGCTAATGATAAAACACCGGATGAAAAAACCCAAGATAAATTTTTGACGAGAAAAATAAGAATACTCGTCAGACACTTGACGAAGTCTGCGTCTGATGACAAAATCAATTGAAAAAATGGGTTGCTCTAAAAAGTAATCCATAGGTGAAACAAGTTGCCTTCAACACACTCTGCCCCTGTGTGAGGACAACACTTCAACAACACCGCTGGGGGCCAAAGCATGCGGGATGATGGTCATAATGAGCTACGTGAAGGAGCGTCTGTACACATAACGTAACGTTTTTTCAAACCATTTTGAACCCCCACCCCAACCCCTCGTAAAGTTGTTTCTAATGCAACATCAACATGAGTGTACCACAAATCTGAACCTCCCGACCCCCCTGTTTAACGTTACGTAATATATGAACGCTCCCTGATGATCAGACCGATCTCGCTTATCAACAATCTGGCCAGCAAGGACATCTGTGGAACGCGGGATATAGTGAAACATCGGCTGTGTCTTTTGAGGACTTTTTGGCCAGCGTAAACGATTTGCAGTCAATTACCTCAACAGAAATACCGTGGAAGCGCCAGTGCTCCCAGGTCTTACGATTTTCCTTCTCGGCTGTAGAAATTTTTAAATGTTTGCCATTTTTGAAGAATTTTCAGAAATTGGTTCAAAATCTCAAGATTTCCTTCTTGATTGATCCTTTTTTTTTAATTTGAGAAGAAGATTATTCTTCAAGGGGAATTCCGGTAGAGAGTAACCTGGGTTCTCCGTGGTTCTGATGTGCTTGGAGATGGTTTTTACGTTGGTAGATGATTTGAATATTTTTGTTTTGTGTTTCTTTCTGAAAAGAAGAAGAAAAAGACGAAAGATAAAAAAAGAGAAAGAAGGGGATTTGGTGGTTGCTTTCTCTATCGTCTTCTTTCTTCTTTTTTCTTTACTGTTTTTCATTATAGTCATATTCGAAGGTGTTTGTCCGAAATTGGTCGTTGGATTCTTGGTATTCTGTTTGATTTCCGGGGGTTGCAGATCTCAATTGAATTTTTTGGACGTAATAAGAGATTTGCTATTTCAGATTTTAGGTAAATATATATCGCATTACTAATAGAATAGTTTAATTTACAAACGAAAAAGATTGATTTTCACCAAAGAAGATATTGTCCAAGACAATAGTTGAGTGTTCAAGCTGAGAAGTCGAATGATCTCGGAAAAAGCACCTTCAAATTCGAAAACATGGAATTTTCACAATAAAATCTCATTTCCTAATCAGATAGCTGAATCATGAAACATAAAACATTAAAAATAAACCGAAAACAGTTGAATTTTTGAACAAAAAGTTGTATTTCCAAGCCGAAAGGATACATTGTTTAGAAGACAGTCACATTTTTCATACAAAAAGAAGAGTTTCCAATCCGAAAAAGATAAATATTCAATTCGAAAATCGTTCAACTTGGATCAGAATTATGCCCACCCGAAGTAGATGAATCCGGAATCGAAAATTTATTAATATACTTTTCGATGGATAATAATTACCTTCCCAAGGAAAATAGTCCGATTCTCTTATTAGGTTCTATTTATTGAGTTCGCATTTGAGAAATGATACTAGAAGAGAAGAAAGTTTCTTGAAAAAAGGGCTAACAGGAGGGATAAGAAAAGGTGGGTTTAGAGGAGAATCCGAAGAAATTCTGAAAATGTCTGAAGAGATTTTCTAAGCTGTTTTGAAGATTTTTTGAGGAAAAATATGGGGGAACTGAAGATTTTTCTTTGAACTGGTAGCTCTCGAGTGCGCATAATTTGAACAACACAAATGATACGCTGGCCTGTGGTGTACAACGTGGATTCTATTTGTTTCGACCAAGTGGCAAGGCGAAATAACATTTTTTTCTGTTTATATTATGTCCCAATCCCTATCTTTCTGTACATGATTGTGCGAGAAGATTTTTCATGTCTTCTATTCTAACCTATAAAAATGCATAATTCGAAACTGTTAAGCAGTTGAGTTGGATAACATTTCAATTGTTCGAAAAAAGTTTATATTATCATATAATAATGTAAAGACATGAAATTTAAATTGAATAAATTCATGATGTAATAATTCAAAAGTTGGTACGGGAAATTATTTATTGAATTAGTGTAGAATAAAGAAGCAAAAACCAAGAAACTACAAAAAAAACTAGGGGCTTAAGGCGAAATTCTTTAATATATCTATTTTGGATTGTATTTCACTGTATAAACTACCTGCTCAATGAAGGAACGCTTCGTATCAAAAATATATTTCAAACCCTCCGTAAATAGAGACTAAGAATGTCAATCATTTTTCTACAAGCATTTAAGATAGAGCATTCATTTATCGAAAGTATTATCAAGTCTGCTCTCTGAAGTGAAATCGGTTACTTTTCAATTCTTCTTGGTCACATGGAGTATTAGCGAAATTGAATTGGTCGCTTTATATTAATTTGTATATCTATAGCAACTTTATTCTAAGCCAAATGTATTTTATAAAAAATTGTAGGGGCAAATTAGAAGAATTTTTTCCTTCTCACAATACACTGTGCTGAAACAGAAATCTGCAAGGCCTATTAAAAATGTGTAATCGTTAAAATTAATGAGTACTCCAATCCCTATCAGTGATTCTCTCTATTTTCCTTAACGTTAAGCTTGAATACTCTTTTTGTGCATAATAAATAGAGTAAAAAAACTTGATATATGAGAAATATGCGTTAATGACACATGCCTTAGAACCAAACATGTTTCGATTGATTCACATGTTGATGACTGTCAGGCAATGATTATAATACAAATTTTAAAGGTTGAAAAACGCGAATTAGAATTAGATGAGACATGCTGCAGGGAAAATCGCATATGAGTAATTTATCTGCATGGAAGATATCATAACACATGATTGATCACGTGCAATATGGTTTTCTTACAAATAAAATAATGGAATATCATTGAAATGTGAGGCTAAGTGCAATTGGAAATTTCCATACGGCCAGAAAGAGGGAAATTTATATTGAGGAATTTTTTTATTTGTGACTGATTAGATGTTCAATTATTTACATCTATGTAAACAAGTTATTATCTCATGATATGAGAAATTATTAGCTGCATTTAGGCAGTACGACATTACTTCCACCAGTCGTGTAATGTGGCAATCTGGTCATTACTATATCGCACTGTAAGACGCGTAGTGCTGCAGTCAATGTCTGACGAAAAATCAAAGATCGACAATATGCATTTATTCAAAGGAATCTGCTTGCATCATCGTATTCTCCGATAAGAATAATATCTTATTTTTGAGTGGTGAAAGTGAATGAAGTTTACTACACAGGCTTTTGCGATTTTTTTTTTGGAAGCCCTATAGTGGACACTACTGAAAAAACCGAGCTAGTTGTGATGAAAAGAAAGATGAAATTTTAAGATTATGGAACGATGTTGAGAAACACGTAGACATCGCCAATCATGAAATGGAAGCACTTTCTCGAGAAACGAAAGAAGATAATTATCTTTTCTATTCTCAAAAACTGTCACATTTGCTAAGAAAAAAAAGGAAATTTCAACTCGCAAAGAACACACACAAAATGATTTATACTTTCTTCACAATTTTCCGCCAAAGTTTGACGGTCTTTCGTTTATTCAACGACAACTGTTTCATGTCTTCACCTGTTGATACGATTTTCCTCAATATAAGTCAAATTTTGCACACTTAGTTAGTACGAAGGGAACTCCCAAAGATAAGTGAAAAGTTACTGCATAATAGAAGAGGAAACTTTGATGATTTTAGTCAATTAGGAATTTCGAACAACTGTGCGCTTACCATGCAACCATGTGCGCTTATGGTACGTAGCAACATAAGATATGTTTCTTCTGGAAAAGCAGCTTACCCAACTCTTAACACCATGATCACCCCTATCCTCAGGTTTCGGATAGGAGGTCCCTGTGCCGAAGGTTTCTGCTAACTACGGTTACACAAGCTAATAAGCAGTCGCGGACAATTGTCTTGGGATGGTCCCGAAGGAAAAGCCTCCAATCTAAGGCGTAAACAATCGTGCTAAAGTCTGCGCGGCACCAGGGAGTAGTGTCGTCAATGGTACCTCTAGGATTCTACGTCAACTCCTAGAGTATATGCTCCTAGAGCGAACGTTAACTCCACATGCGAGGCTCTGCAAGGGTGGACAATCCCTTCGCTAGCTACTCATGGGAACAACTATGGAAACCTTAAACTTATATCCAGTTGTGGGTGCAGTTCCAAATGATCGAACGTGCAGATCACTCGAAATTGGTTCAGAAATTACCGGAAATTCTAGAGTTTAGGGTGCCAGTACTGTCCCTAATCGCAGAGGTTACGTGACACTTTTGTACGCTCTGTGGCGCCAGAAGCACCCGGAGCTCTCGCACCTTTAACAGAAAGTGTAAAGAAACCGTGCCGTAAACCTTTCGCGAACAAGAGATGTACACGGAACGCTTTTCCAACCACTGCAAGAACAAGCCGCAGACAAAAATCAGGAAGGAAGAGTAGGACTAATTGCTGAGAAGAGCATTCCTCAAGAGACAAAGCTTGTTGGCCACAGCTGAGCTGGTGAAGCTCGAAAAAACTCCCTTCTCCCCCGAAGGTGAAACTGTCGTAAGTTCAGCTCAGGTCGACGTTAGTTGGCCGAAGCTGAGCTGATTGAAGATGGTCGGCGAGGGTGAGTAAAGATACAAGTGCTGGTGGCTGATGTCTGTTAGTAGCTGGAGGCTGAAGATGGGCTGAAACCGTTGTTAGGAATGAGCTGATGTCAAGGGCTATGCTGACCGTTACTGGATTTCGACATTCATTTCCGGAAGTGTCGGTGTATTCATTTATTTATTATTTAACAATAATATTTTATACATACTTCGAATAATGATAATATATAAATAGTATAGGGCCAAAACTTGAGCCTTGAGGAACCCCAGCAGCAATTTGAAATTCTTTAGACATACTTCCATTGGCAGTTACAACAAACTTCCTATTAGTTAGATAATTGGAAATCATTTTTACAAGATATTTAGGTAGTTTCATTCCATCGAGTTTGTACATAAGCACTTACTGACAAACAGTGTCAAATGCTTTTTCAAGGTCTAATAGTACCATGGCAGTTGACATGTTGAGATTGAATTTGGTTGTTACAGAATTAGTCACCCTGAGTGATTGTTGTGATCTAAGCCGGATATAAATCCAGATTGTCCAGGAAAATTTATTTTATTTTTTGATTCGAAGATACTTATTCTATTATAGATCAGAATCTCGAAGATTTTCCTCCAAATTGGTAAAACTCTTATGGGTCAATTATTTTGCGGAAATGATTTATCTTCACCTGCCTTGAGGAATGGAAGTATGTTTACTCTTTTCTAATGCTTAGGAAAATATGATGTATTAAGACATATGTTGAAAATATACACAAGCTATACGGATGCTTTCTCAGGCAAATTTTTCAAGACTACATTTTGAATTCCATCATGTACCAGTGCTTTTTTTTCCTTGTTTGACGGAGAGCCTTTTTATTCCTTCAGGAGTGACTAAATCGACTTCGCTCGCATCAATTTCCCTATATTTGGTGTTGATAGTTTGTTCAATCTCATGTGAGCTAGTATTTTCATTCAGATAGTGTACTTTTTCGGAAGTAAGAGAGATTTTAGATTTCAAAAGCGTGTCTATTTTTCTTAATAAGTCACACAATGAGCATGTTTATATTCTAGTTATTGTGTAGTATCTATCCTGGTTCGAAATAAGCCTACTATACACAGAAGAATATCAGTGGTAGTGTTTCGCAAAACTTCTAAAAACCTAATCAGGAATGATGAGAGGCTGATTCTAACTTATCCTATATTTACAACTATATGCACAATGTGCAAAAGATCGAGCTATTCACTTTGCAGGTAAATCTATTTCTATAATATAATGTGATGTGGAAGTTTGTAGTTAATTCTAAAGTGAGCCGTGTCATGAATAATACTAGGAAAAATTTCAATCAAGTCAATGTGTTTAAGCTGTTTCTCATAAATCATTTCGCTGAATTTTGAAACTTGTGATCTGATGGTGTAATACCGTATTTCTTATAGAAGTCTTAGGTCTTGAAAGTGTCGTCTATCATTTTTGGGCACTTGTTCTTTACTGTCTGTAACTTTACGTAATTTGAACTGCGCGCGTTGCTCCACATTGGAGCCGGATAAAGTATAATAGGTTTATTATAGTTTATTATAGTTATTATGGTACTTGTCCGATTGCTCTGAAATATCACCAGTTTACTTGGCAAATACATAGTTATGGTCGGTACTACGATCTTGCAAAAATCGTTTGTTTAAATATTTTTTTTTCAATGAATAATAAAAAACAGGAGAAACATCATAATTTGGCATAAAAAGGCATATAAAATTGTTTAAGAACAAGATATGAATATATTCTAGTACCGACCACAGCGACAAGTCTACTGAGTACAAAGAATGTGACTTCATGTGTTTCGGTAATTTTTTTTTTGCAGCCTCAACTTCAGGAAGTTGCCATTGCAATTCAAATCAATATTTTATTATTATCAAAATTGTACTTAGTTAATAAACCATGCAGTCTAACAAACAAAAAGTTTCATTCTAAAATATTAAATGATTTTTCTTTTACAACAACTAAAAAAAGGAGTGATTTCCGTGCCATTTGGGTAGAATACTCCCTAAACCAATATTAGCTCGTTTTATTCCGGCTTCATTTGTTTCCATCTTTTTACATTCTCATTCTGAATGAGAAGATATTGGTTTTATGTGAAAATTGACTTTCGTGGATTTGATGAAATCTCCACGTTTTGAGACCCCGTAAGTCAGAAAAAATGGTTTTTACGAAGATGTCTGTCTGTCTGTAGTCTGTAGTCTGTAATCTGTGTACTCGATAACTTTCGAAAGAACGTTCAGATTGGATTGCCCTTTGGCACACATTTCGAGGGATCGGAAAAGCAGGATGAGTTCGTTTACCAGCTATTTTGGATGAAAAATCAAAGGAGGGGAGCATTTTGAGCATTTTCTTGGATTTTTTTTTCCAGGATACAAAAATTATAAGTACGGTTCCTTGTAGTAGATGAAAAATGAAACAATTTATTTCTACGACTTTTTTTGATAAAAGCAAAATTGATGGAGTTGTGGCATTTTCAAAATCAAAAAATATAAAAGAAAATGAGAATTTTTAGCCAAATAACGCAAGATTGAAAAGAAAGTCAGGAAGAAAAAATGTTTCTTTTTAGGAGCTCTATAAGATGATGAAAACAACTTTTTGGATCCTCTCAAAAAATCAAAAATTGCCATTTTGATCGCACAAAAAAAATTTTTAAATAATGTGTGAACTCGATGACTTTCGAAAGAATGATCATATTGGATTGCCCTAGGCGCACATTTTTAGGGACCGAAAAGACAGGATGAGTTCGTTAACCACCTATTTTGGATGAAAAATCAAAGGGAGGGAGCATTTCGAGCATTTTTCTGGAATTTTTTTTCCAAGATCCAAAAATTGTAAGTACGGTTCCTTGCAGTAGATTAAAAATGAAACAATTTATTCCAATGACTTTTTTTGATAAAAGGAAAATTGATTGAATTGTGGCATTTTCAAAATCCAAAAATATAATAGAAAATGAGAATTTTTAGCCAAATAACGCAAGATTGAAAAGAAAGTCAGGAAGAAAAAATGTTTCTTTTTGGGAGCTCTACAAGATGATGAAAACAACTTTTTGGATCCTCTCAAAAAATCAAAAATTCCCATTCTGATCGCACAAAAAAAAATTTTAAATAATGCAAACTCGATAACTTTCGAAAGAATGATCATTTTGGATTGCCCTTTGGCCCACATTTTTAGGGACCAAAAAGACAGGATGAGTTCGTTAACCAGCTATTTTGGATTAAAAATCAAAGGAGGGGAGCATTTTTGAGATTCTTTTTCCAAGACTCAAAAATTGTAAGTACGGTTTCTTGTATTTTTTTATTTATCAGCATTTGGAACTCGGAAGTTCATTGCCTCATCTACCCGAGACCGCCACGCGTCCCTATCCTG